>JBBLXU010003159.1:0-77500 GCA_037893425.1 Campoplex nolae
ATTGTGATTCTTACATACAAATATTATATTAAGAAGTACGGAGGTAAAACGAGGGAACAAATTTTACATTATTTTGCTTCCCAATTTTCCTATAAATTATTAAAATCGAGTAAAATAATATTTTTTGAGCAAAAATAAGTATAAATACTCAAGCTACCAGTTGACGTTCTGGCCTGGAAAAATGAATTGAAAATTCAAATGTGTGTTCCCGAAAATCTCTTTTCGACTTTGTCACAAGGAATTCTCAAAGACTGATAAACCAATTTCATTTTATTTTTTCAACAATTTCTTCTTTCAGTAAGCAAGGTTGCAATTGGTTAAATATAAAAAAATCGACAATCCCGATGTTTCAAAATGAAAAAACAAAAGCAAAACAATAAAAAAATGTAAGTTTTAACACGTTTTAAGACCATTAGAACAAAACAGTAGCCAAATAACCAAAAATCAATGTAAATCGACGCTATTTTGAGAAAAAACGATCACGCGTAACGGTAACTACGTTCATGAAGATTTTGAAATTTTTTTATTATTAGGTACACCGTTACCAAGATTTCAACGAAAAGGATTTCGAAAAGAATATCTTACTAGGACCCGTTAGGAGTTAGTTTTAAACAGTACTACTTTACCATCTTTATTAAGAATTACTTACCATGAACTTCTATCACTTTCACAACATATCGGCATCCTTTATAGCGCACGACACTTTTCTCGTCTTTAGTTGTCACGTCTTTCAATTTGCATAAATACAGCGATGTATCATCAAACTCCACTAAGGCGAACATTTTTTATGCACGAACCTCTCAAGAGAGCAGTCAGCGCAGAACTGATTCCCGTTGAAAATTGATCACTCAGGGAAAACCAACACAACCAAAAATGTCATGTTAACACTTATATAACTGTATGTTTCTGAGGTCCTCATAAAAACACTTCAGCCCTATAATGAAAACAAAGCCCGAACGAATATTGGCTTCTGGTTGGAGGATGCAAAGTTGCAACAATGTATGATAAGCATTACGAACTAGGCATGAAACATTTCAATTTGCAAAATAATACAGGAAAGGCTATAAGATATCGTAGTCGTAATTATAGCGTCAATCAAGTGTCAGTTAATTGATTAATTATTTAAGTACTAACACGTACAGACTTATATGAAAGTCTTGGTGCGATCTCGTATGTGACTGGTATTTCTATGTAAATCAACTCGTCTCGAATCGCTTCGGCGAAACTTATTAAATTTGGAAGAACCGTAAAATGTTATTCCAAACTTTTTCCACGAAAATTAGTGTGCATATCGCAACGCGTTCGTAGCATTTGTGGTTTGAGCACGTAATTTAGGAAAAAAAAATATATATATATACGCAAGGGTGTTGGTTGGTACCGTCGATATTTTTAGTATACTGATCGAACGGAACTGATCATGTTCGAGGTGTTGACCGATAAAAAAGGAAAAAATTCACTGGTGGAATATTTATAAAGATGAAATGATTTCAAAATTTTTTGTCTATCATCAACCCATTGATTCGCGGATCATAATCGATGAGTGGTTACTTCAATCATTAATGTATCTATGAAAAAACCCGGGAGTAGAAGAGATATGTGAGACGATCGAAACAAATGAGTTAAAAAAAATAGCCCATATTTTAGGCGGGTCTCATTCATGAGCGAAAAAGTGCAATCCTTTAAACTTCTATTCTTTCTCACTAAGGGTATCCACCATCAGTTGATCCGCCACATTTTCATCTTATGGGAAGTGTTAAAAAATTATTAGGGGAAAAAAAATTACAAAGAACATCCTTCCGAATTGTAAAAATTAACCGTGAGTCGTGGTGTAACCGATAGAGTACATGTTTATCGTTTTACTCTTCCATATCCTTGGACGTGATGTGCTCACAGTCTTCTTGATCTATCTAACAATATATATCGGTACTATCACTATTTTGTTATGAATTATGCATGGACCAGCAGAGCAAACGTAGATTTCGAGGTTCCAACAAGTACCTTACAGCAGATATAGTACTAACGTATATATTTTGAAGTAATGATCCAAAGCGGTACCGAGCATGATGGATTGAACAAAATAACGAGATGACCATATTGAAATTCGACGGGAATCAGCAGTTCCTGTGTCGAATTTGATTGTGCTTTTAATTTCGTTGGTCAAAGTTAGCAAACTATTCAATTAGAAGGCGTATATATCACTTGTTTTATTGACTGGAATGGAGAGAAATATCGTTTATCTTGGCAGAATTTACAAAGAGATTACATTTTCAATGCAAAATAATAATGATCAATTTCCCCTTACTGTGTTCTACGATGTAATAATAATAGATTTATTAAAACTATTTCTGCTCGAAAGGTGCGTGCTGGAAACTGCGAAACTTAAGATTCTTCGTTCGGTCCGCATAACACCTGTTACGAAGAATAGATGGTGCCGGCATGAGCTACTAGATGCAATCGTACATGTTGATTACAGACAATCGAAGAATACGTTTGTGGTCTTTGAATGTACCGTTATGAAGGGGGAGCTGTACATGACATACGTTTACGCCTAGTAGTACATGTTGGTACCATTATTATTTCGTAATGGATGATACAGGGACCAACAGAGCAAACATATATTTCGAGGTTCCAAAAAGTACCTTAAAACAGAAATAATACTAGCGTATATATTTAGGAGTAATGGTCCAAAACAGTACCAAGCATGGAGGATTGGACAAAAAAGAGAGTTGAGCATATTGGAATTCGACAGGAACCAACAGTCCCTGTGCCGATAGTTAATCGTGCTTTTATTATCGTTGGTCAAAATTAAGCACACTTTTCAATTAGAAGGTGTATGAATGACTTGTGTGTTCTCGTTGGCTATGGATCTCATATTTTTTTATTGACTGGCATGAAGAGAAATATCATTTATCTTAGCAGAATTTATAAAGAGATTACATTCTCAATGCAAAATAATAATGATCAATTTCGACTTGCTGTGTTCTACGATGGAATAATAATAGATTTATCAAAACTATTTCTGCTCGAAAAGTGCGTGCTGGAAACTGCGAAACTTAAGATTCTTCGTTCGGTCCGCATAACACCTGTTACGAAGAATAGATGGTGCCGGCATGAGCTACTAGATGCAATCGTACATGTTGATTACAGACAATCGAAGAATACGTTTGTGGTCTTTGAATGTACCGTTATGAAGGGGGAGCTGTACATGACATACGTTTACGCCTAGTAGTACATGTTGGTACCATTATTATTTCGTAATGGATGATACAGGGACCAACAGAGCAAACATATATTTCGAGGTTCCAAAAAGTACCTTAAAACAGAAATAATACTAACGTATATATTTAGGAGTAATGGTCCAAAACAGTACCAAGCATGGAGGATTGGACAAAAAAGAGAGTTGAGCATATTGGAATTCGACAGGAACCAACAGTCCCTGTGCCGATGGTTAATCGTGCTTTTATTATCGTTGGTCAAAATTAAGCACACTTTTCAATTAGAAGGTGTATGAATGACTTGTGCGTTCTCGTTGGCTATGGATCTCATATTTTTTTATTGACTGGCATGAAGAGATATATCATTCGTCTTGGCAGAATTTACAAAGAGATTACATTCTCAATACAAAATAATAATGATCACTTTAGACTTGCTGTGTTCTACGATGTATAAATAATAGATTTATCAAAACTATTTCTGCTCGAAAGGTGCGTACTGGAAACTGCGAAACTTAAGATTCTTCGTTCGGTCCGCATAACACCTGTTACGAAGAATAGATGGTGCCGGCATGAGCTACTAGATGCAATCGTACATGTTGATTACAGACAATCGAAGAATACGTTTGTGGTCTTTGAATAGACACACGTTTACGCCTAGTGGTACATGTTGGTACCATTAATATTCCGTAATGGATGATGCAGGGACCAAACGAGCAAACGTACGTTTCCGGTTCCAACAAGTACCTCACTGCAGAAATAGAATCGACGTTCACATATTGATGGTTTAATTCAAGACGGTGCCTTGCATGATGTATTTTTCGGAATAAGAAGCCAAGCCTATTACCGTATCATTCTTATGAAGAACTTCGATGCCAACGATTGATTATACCTCGACCTTTATCATTTCAAAACATCAGGTAAATACTAATTAATTTAAACGCACTCAAGCTCGGTCCAGTTTTGAACAGTCAAAGATGGTTTCAGATCTTACATATCAATAATGATATGACGACGGTTTCAAAAAGTATTATTCATATTTGATAAAAGTATAAATTTAATCTGTCAGTCGGAAAAATTATTGAAAATAATCTATATTCCAGATAGCATGAATAATGCTGTTGTGAGACTTGTCGTGTGATGGCATGATTGTTCAAATGATAATAAATATTGTAGGTTTTAGAAATATTTACTACTTTGACAGCGAGAAATTATCTTGATTTGTCACTATTCGACGTGATTCCCGGTACCCGTAATCATCTTTCGTTCATAATAATTAAGGTCCTCCTAAAAGTCGTAGTATATACGAATGAAATTGGAACCGGTACTTGAATCGACCACTCCGTCTAAAAACATACGGGGACGGTGCTCAAATGTCCGTAATGTCCTCACATGCGCTATTGATTCTCCGAAATGGTACTGAAAACTGCCGTTTTATAAACATATATATATATATATATATATATATATATATATGTTGTACAACGACATCTATATTCTCGAGTACGAGAGTATACTATCGTATGGTATTGAACGAGATAGTCGAAGGGTGCTCCGTATATGCGCATCCACTCGTCCTTGCTTGTATATTATATATATATATATGGAGTAAGGGGCATATACATGGCGTGGCGGTGGGGGCGGTCCAGAGGATAGCGGGCGACGGGCTAGTACTAATTTAATTAAGGATACCTACGTCTCTGATTCTGGACGTGGTATAGCTCCTCGGCTCGGCAATACTACCGCGTCAAAGAGAGAAGGAGAAACAAAGACAGAGGAAGGGAGGGAGAGAGAAACAGAGAGAAATGCAGTGAGAAGCGAAGGGGAGAGAATCAGGAATTACCCCAGGAAGGGAGATAACTATCTGTCGTAGCTATATAGAATATTAGGGTACATACATGTGCGCAAGATAGAGCCAGCAGTGAACGTTATCTAGCCTTCGTAAATTTACCGCTCTCTCTCTCTCTCTCTCTCTCTTACATTTGTGCTTGAATCTCTTGATACGCCATATAGATATCTGTGAGTACGGATTATTCGCACGAAAATAATTCACATCTCGTCCCCTCTTGTCTCACTCACTATCTTCATTTCTCTTTCTCTCTCTCTCTCTCTCTCTCTTTCGGAGTCTTCTCTATCTCTACGTCTTGCTTCGTGTGTCTTTTAGTCCTCTCAATAATGTACTGACGGATAAGACTGAACGTGACTAATTGTCATAATTAAAACGAATTTTCGTGAACGCTCGCGCGCCCCGACCTCTTAATGCATGTAGTATAGCAAAAGAGAAACCCGAAGTAAAAGGGAAGAGAGACGGAAGAGTTTGATCTCGAGTGGAAAGTACGACACTGACAAGATTAAAGATACAGAGGGAAAGAGTTGCGCTAATTGCAATTAATTAGCGCCCTTGGAGAAGGTCTGAGTCAATATTAGAGAAAAAAAAAAAAAAAAAAAAAAAAAAAGATGACTTTGATCTCGGCCCATTTTGTAATATAAGACATTCATGAGGAGATTTCAATTTATCCGTACATACCACTGGAATGTCAATTACACGACACAATCGTCTTTGCCTCCCTTTAGTAAACTTTGAACGGGAAAAGCCAATACTCCGTTATCCGTATACGTATAGATGGCTAAAGATATACATTTGAGCACGCGACATATCCTGTTACCGGTTATGCTGCGAGCTCGTACGTCTGTAAAGATCGCCTCCAGCTATGTATTTATACTCTGAGATGGGCCTCGCGGATGTATACGTAGGAGAATAGCGAAGGATTATTCGCTGTTGCTTGGACTCTATATCCGCCTATCCTTCAAGAAGGATACATATTATATACATCGTACCTATTCATCCTATTACCCTTCATATATCCTTATATATATTTATATATATATATATATATATATATATACGAGGAATCAAGGAGAGACCGTGCATCGTCTCTTGTCTATTGCTATTACGACATCCACACTGTTTGCCGAGGCCTGCAGGAGATCCCAACTAAATAATTACAAAGCTTGTGCGCGAGAGCTGTTGGAGAAACGGGTTTGGATTGCTTCTGACAGGAGACAGAGAGAGAGAGAGAGGGAGGGAGGGAGGGAGGGAGGGTAAGAGAGAATGGTGCACAGTCTGCACACACTTTCGGAAATGTCTCGGTGGTTGAACAAATATAGCAAATGTATCTACGTGTATATATATAATATAAAATATACGTTAGTTTCGCAACACACGCGAAATTGTGATTCAACCAAGCAAGATGTAATAGCACCATTTCGAATTTTCAACAGCGAGAGAAATGCTTTCAGAGTCTCGCTGCTTTTCCCGTATTATTATGTACGAATGCCGTTGACGCGAATTGCAAATGTATTCTTCATGCGGTATCATGTAGCAGCTTCGCGCTCTCGTATGTATATATATAAGTATTTCGAAAACGCTTCGCGACCAATTTTAATTGTTTTTTTTTTCAATTTTTATTATCATTGTTATTATTCAGCTCAAAGTCCGTAATAGAGAACGTTCCGTGTGCTAATCGCATGTTTACGGGTTTTTTCCCCTCAAGATGTTTTCCTCACTGAGCTTAATACTATCTTTTGCAAGTCCCTTGACACACTTTCAGGAGACTAGGATTACTTTTTTTTTTCTTTTCTTCCTCAAGCCTCTCTTCATAAGCGTCCGTATGAACAAGGTAAAATATTGCCGGTAAAAATATATATGAGGCATTCCATGCCAATGTTTTATTTCGAGAACGAGAATATTTTTCAAGATTAAGAAGTTGAGATGAAACATTTCAGATTGTATCAAAGATCAATTGATCTGGTCAAACTCGTGGAAATAAATTGAATATTGCGATATCGTGTAAAGTAGGTTTTGAAACAAAAATTGAAAAATAACAATTATGTTTGTCAATGAATTTTCTACTTTTCACTCTCATAGTAAAATATATCTATATATAGTATAAATATAGTCGCTGACACACGTCAGACGCCTCGTGTGTTTTTATTGAAATCGCGATAAATAAATCGCGATAAATAAATTTCGTAATGTGCAAGGAAGTGGCGTGAATCCGGCTCTGGTCCCTTAAGTTGTGGCAAATGTGTGTACAATTTGTAATAAAATAATTATTGTGACTGCCGAAAAAGCTGTCATGGCGCGAGCAAAGCGTCTTGTATTTTTTGTTAATTTATTGTGTTGATAAGAGATATCTGATCTCCGAAAAGGGAGCACAGCCGGAACCGGGTAATTAAACCGAATTTTTTGATATTTTTCACATTCGCGTAATCATAAAATTCGCGACGAAATCCGGTAGAATAGAATTTTAGTTTGCTTTTTTGGCACCTGGCGCTGCGTATGCCATCGCTCGATGACTCTTAACGTCTGAATCTATCGAATTCACTGTTTCAACAATTGAGTCAATATATTCTGTTGATCTTGTTTCTCGTATTCATTTACGAACGACCGTATATACAGCTCGAATCCATAAAGATAACGAAAACGTTGAGAAATCGAATGAGCCGTAATAGCGAAAAATTATTTTCGAATTGAATGCAAATATGTGTGACTCGAATATGTATGAAAAGAAAAAAAATTTGTAGCAAATAAAAATGATCGAAGTATCGATTAGGAAATATGACATGGAATGCCTCATGTATATTTGCGTTTATTCGGAGAAACGGAAGACTGAGAAAAATAAAGAGAAAGAGAGTGAGAGGGAGGGAGAAAGAGAGAGAGAGAGAGAGAGGAAGACAGAGCAAAAGCAGAGAAGGTTGAAGTGTCGAGTAAGTAGTGAAGGAGCGTTACGGGTCAGCCGCTCTCCATAGAGAGTTGGCCGGGCTACGTAAGTACGTATACCGGGTACAGTGGGTTTCTAAAATCGTGGGTTTACGAAGTGTCTCCGAAAGACCAAAATCCACGGGCATTATTGTCATAAAAATTTCGTAAAACGCTCACGTCGTTCACGAGAGCTTGATGCACAGGAGTTTTGAGTTATCCTGTATGTACGAGAGCGTAGAGATCGTCGAGGCGAGACTGCTCGGGTCGGGGCAAAAGGGATGGGCCACTTTGAAGCTGCGAACGAGGGTATAAAACAGAATATAACGCCTGAATCCTCCGTGGCTATACACAAAATGTTTTTCCTTTTCTTTTTGAATATAACATGAGAAGCGTTATAATACGTGAAACTGATAAGTTGAGATTTTGAGAATAAAAATAGGCATTTGAGAGAAAAATTAAAAAAAAAAAAAAAAAGATAAGCGAGTAACAAAAAACGAGAGCGTCCAAGGGTGTCAAAATATTCAAGGAACCGAGATAGACCACGCGAGTGTAAGAACTGCGAAGTAGAGAGAAAAGTTGGATTGAAATATCGATTAGTTCGTTATACGAGAGGCTGATAATCCTTGGATGGGCAGAAGACATTTCGAGGTTGGAACGCGCGGTGAATGTATTCGAAAGAGGAGAAGAGGTGTGCAAGATTCGATTAAGAAGTGCAAGGATAAAAGAGAAGAGAAGGGCAGTACGGAAAGGAATAAAAAAAAAAATTTTTTAAAACGAGAATGAGAGGAAATCTCGATCTTTGGAAACGGATGAAAGGTGGGATTATAGACGAACGAAAACGTTCAGTGAAATTAGAAATTTTACAGGTCGAGATCCGAGTAGGTACTGAAAGAAATGAGAAAAGCGAATTTGATGAGAGAGACAGAGAGAGAGAGAGAGAGAGAGAGAGAGAGAGAGAGAG
The DNA here is from genome assembly GCA_037893425.1 of Campoplex nolae. NCBI lineage: Eukaryota > Metazoa > Arthropoda > Insecta > Hymenoptera > Ichneumonidae > Campoplex > Campoplex nolae. The sequence goes on from JBBLXU010003159.1 coordinate 8,939, forward strand.
AGAGAGAGAGAGAGAGAGAGAGAGAGAGAGAGAGAGAGAGAGAGAGAGAGAGAGAGAGAGAGAGACAAGTCTGAAGAAAAAATAAAAAATAAGAAGAGAAGAAACGGAAACCGAAGAGGGATCTGAGCCTCTTCTTTTCTTTTCGCTTTTTTTCTTCTTATGCCATTTCGTTCGAGGCTTCAATACGTTTTTTTTTTTTTTTTTTTTCATCTCGATAGTATGGTACTTCGAGAATATAGTTGGATAGGTGAAGCGAAATTAAAAAAAATCTGCTGGAATTATCGGATAGACAGACGCACACACACACGCACACACACACACACACGCATACATCCACGAACACACAAACACATTGAAGGTGTATGTCCAAGAAGAAAATTGGCTGAATCGCGCCGTGATAAAAGGCTCTAACTTTGCCTCGCTCTCTCTCTCTCTCTCCCACTCTCAATGTGCTTGATTTCTACAGAATTTGCGGTATTTCTAGAAAGTAAACGAGATCACGGAGGAGAACAAGTGAATCGAGCGAAAAAAAGCTCAAACGGGATAAAGGGACCAGCGCATATAGAGTGTCTCTCTTTCCGGAAGAGTTCCTCAAATTTGTACAGGTACACCGCTACAGAGGAAAGTTAAAAAAAAAAAAAAAAAACAAAACAATAGAGTTTCAACATTAAACGTGTACGAATCATAAACGAGTCGTGCGTATACAGAAATAGTTGTAAATATATATGTATACGTATCGGACGAGACTTCTGGTAATTTTATCGTTTTTGGGCTCGACCACACAGACACACACACACACACACACACACACACACACACAAACAGACACACACAGACAAACGAAGAGGTAGACCGAGAACGTGTAAATTTCTGCGGCTGGGAAAATTGTCCAACTCTCGAGAGTACAAACACACGTCGGGAGGAAGTGGAGATGGCGGTAGCGGTGGAGAGAAATGGCATAGCTGGCCGACATCTCTCCCGCCGACCGGGAGTCCACTGCTACGAGGATCCAACACCCACTGTACTCGTGTCCACTGAATATATGTGTATATATACGTATGATGGTTTCACAGGGAGACACTGTCTACGTTCTACGAGTCGCTCAACAAACCGTTCGACGGACTAGTCCCATATATGCGCATGTTTTTGTCTATGTATATGAACGAGAAAGAGAGCAAGAGGAAGAAAGATGGAAGAGGTTAAAACAGGGGAATGCGAGAAATCCTGGAACATCGCTTCGCTCTACACCGTCGTTCAAGTGTGACCGCACACACGACCCTCGTTGCTCTTTTGGTACGAGCCCGTCTCGGCAGGGAGTATCGAACGATGAGAGAAAGGGGTGGGTTTACGGGATGAAAGGTTAAAGCTCCACGCAATGGAGCAAAGATGTTCGACAAAAAGGGGGAGAGCGAATGAGAGAATGAAGGAAAGAGTATGGAAAAAAAAAAGAAAAAAAATGGAAAAACGAAAGAACATGGAAAAAGTCTGTGGCAGAGGTTATACCGTTGAGAAGGGAAAAGAGAATGCAAGGAAATGGATAGAAATAGAAAGAGAGAGAGAGAGAGAGAGGAAGGAAAGAGAATTTCGTTACGGCTGGATAACTGTGGTCAGTGTGAGAGCGTGTAAAATCGATATATACATAGATATATATATAGAGTTGGTGGTCCATTGTCGAGGCCAATACTCCGGATACTGGATGAAATATTTCTCTCTGGCCGAAGTACCGAGATACTTTATGGGCTTCATGCGCACACGGGCGAAAGGAGAGAGAGAGAGAGAGAGAGAGAGAAAGAGAGCAAGAAAAAAAAGAGAGAGAAGGAGGGTCCGACACTTCTTTTCTTCGCTATACGACTGGCATTGGACTTTTGCACTTTTTCTCTTATTCCTCTTGCTTCGTTTTTTAGTGTTTTCTCTCTCGCTCTCCCTCTCTCATTGTTATGCTTTATTTTTTCCTCTCCCAGAGTCTTTTACCACTATGCTGCTGCTGCTGCTGCTGCTACTGTCGCGGCGTTATGAACGAAGAAAGAATACAGGGGTATGAGGTAGAGAGAGAGAGAGAGAGAGAGAGTGAAGAATAAGAAAAAGAAGAAGAATACGAGACTACTTGAACATCGCGAGATCTTTCTTTGCACGGGGGATCAGGAACCATGCGCCTTGGGGTATTAACACGCCTGTCTCTACGACGATTTAATTCCTCTCGTGATAAATTTCCTCCACTTCAAACTCCATTCTCTTTATCATTCCTTCATTCTTATTCGTCATCAACGAGATTTTTAAATTCTACCGGTTGGCAAATATAAAACTCCCAAACACCGATATTTCATTTTACTCCTTTTTTTTTTTTATATATACATATATAGTCACGAAATGTTAATGTCAATGAAAATAATGGATTTTCTGATTGATCTACGTTTCGCATTAAAAGATTTCGACTGGAAAATATTAAGTCTTTCGGCTCTTTATCTCCCGTTGTATAACAGAGTTTTATCCATCATTTCCACCTTCACGATTCTTCGGACCATATTCTGCCGCCTCTGTTAATGCGTTGAGGGTTAGGAGGCAAAGAGCTTGGGAGGCGGGAGGGATGAAAGATGGGGTTAACCCCCTTGAACGATAAATTTCTTTGCCAAGTGAGTCCGAGAGGCGGGAGCCCCCTGAACTAAACGAGCCGTGTGACTCGTTTTATACATTCTCTTCTCCTCCATACGGCTCTCGGGGTTGACTCATATTCAGCCCCCTCCACCCCTTTAGTTCCCCCCGGCCCAAGAATTTTAAGTACAGAACGAAGCGTGAAAACGCGTGCCAACGAGGTTTCCAAAGGTTCGTGTTTCACACCGAAGAAACTATAAGTACGAGCTACATATACACGCAGCGGGGTCAGGGTAACATGGCGGGGTAAAATGGTCCAGCGTAATTTACCGAATCAGGAGTAAAACGAAGAAATATTTCCAAACGGTAATGCAGTTATTACCGTTATTGAAACGATTGCGCGATGATAGATGCAACAAACAAATATATCCAAAAGCAGAACTATTTGTGGAAACGCTTTTGGCAGTTTCGTCGCATTCTCTTTCTCCGCAGCAGCAGCAGCAGTTGTTTTATCAGTGTTCCATTTTACCCCAGTGTTCATCGTTATAATACAGGATGGCCAGGAGTCTCGTTTCTTTGGAATTTCGCCATCTTATTTAGCTTGTAAATCTCGGTATTTCGGATTCCAAAAAGTGAGTAAAGGCCATTTATATTTATTAAGTAAGCCGTTCCGAGGCCGTTGCAATTGCCAGAAGCTCCTTTTCTCTTTCAACCTCTTTAATTTCGATGCTTTTTCTCAACGCTCAGCCAGGATCACGCTCTCTCTCTCTCTCTCTGTACGAGGTTAACAGAAAAGAGGTTAACAAACAAAACAAAACAGCAACAACAGAAGAACATGTATTTGTCGAAAATACTTGCGGAGATAAGGTGGATTTTACGTGAGAGGAAAGGGGAAAGGTGAGAATTGACGTACTTTGCGCAAAGACTCTAAGGGTTGAAGCCTGCAACTTGTCTTTTTCTTTCGCTTTTTCTCTCACTCTCTCACTAACATACACTAGCGCAAATACACAAACAGACACACACACACACACACATGAATATTCAAATATACATAGTTATAGAGTAGAGAAATGCTCTCAGTGTTGCCGGGCCTCTCCGTGTATGAGAAGCTCCGAGGGAGGATTTACGTGACTATACGCGAGGAGTTAGTACTTGCTCCGTGAGCACCCTTCCTTATATATACAAGCATATACGATACGTACTAAAACTTATATCCCTGTAGCGCGTTTGTATTCCCGTTCACTTTAGCACACCACATACCGAAAGAGCGTTCTCTCCTTGTTGTGTTCACTTGCTTTTCCTCAGCCCCCGAACGCGCTATTCTTCCTCTTCTCCCCGTTCGCGTTCTTCTCTATTTACGTTTTTTTTTTTTTTTTTTTTTTTTTTTTTACAGTTTTACTTCTTTTCGAATGTATATATGGACACGAAGAGTGCGAGAACCAGCGCACCAAAGTGGATGGAATCGCGATAAGCTCGTTCGGGTAAATCTTTGCGATATCACACCTCCAGCCTTTCACGTCTCACATATATATCTCAGTTATACAGCGGTTCTTCTCTCCCTCTAAGCTCGTTTCTTCCACCACACTTTTTCTAGTCTTTGACGGGGTTTCGAACAACTTTTGCCACAAGAAAAACAAAACACAGCCCTGTAGATTCGAGGGCAGGTAAGGGCTAATTTATTGTTTTAATTTGCTTCTTCGCGAAAACAGGTGAAAAAGATTTTTATTCTGAATGGTGAAATACTTGTTTTTTTTTTTTTTTTTTTTTTTTTTTTAATTTTATTTTTTTCAATTTGCTTTATTATTATTTTTCATTAGTTTACACAATGGAGAGCATACGGTGGCTGGCTGTGCTTGATCGAGCGTTAATTCAAAGATATATATGTTAGTCGTTATTGCTGTGGGACGTTGCTCATACCGAGACGACTCTTGTCAAATACACGCGGCCAAGGTAGAACGGCAGGGAGCACACATGTACCTAATTGACAGAGAGGAAGAGAGAGAGAATGCGAAGGATCGAGGAGGCAAGGTCCATTAACGGACGAAACGTGTTGTCTGTATACCAGAAGGGTTGGGGCAAAAGGATTTGCAGAGGAAGGAGCGAGAATTAACCGCTCTCTCAAACTGCCTTTATCGGTTGAGTTCTGAATCGACGTTGCAGAGGGTTGTTCATCATACTTGGATATATATCGTACACACATGTTGCACTATAATCTACGAATATTGCAATAATTAGAAACTTCGTTAATCGAGGAGCAAATATTTGGGTGACTATTATTCAGGATTGGGTTGGATACGTAATGTATATATAACTGTATCTGTTTAAGGTATTACTATTGTACTGCATTCTAGTCAAATGAGTCTTCAAATTTTCACAAAGCTTTTAGGCCAACTTTAACCTTACGGATTGAACGTATTGTTAGTGAATTTGTATTACAGCATGTCTTATCAACGTGAAAAAATATAAAAAACGATAGTTTTGCGAAACTATCAACTGACAAAAATGCAAATTTTCATGATGGCACATTTTCACTTGAATTTATCAAAGAATAACCTGTATTTTTCAATCGATTTTGATGCACCTCGTCTCATTTTGTTCCTTAAATGATCCTCTACGAATTAGCCATGTAGATTTTTTTTGAAAGTTCGTTCATTCAGAAATTATTTATAAAAAAGTTTTTTCGCTCAACAAACAATTGGCTGCAACAGTGAAACGATTAAGCTTTAGAAAAAATCCACGCGGTGGATTCGTAGAGAATCAGTTGAGAAACAAAATGATACGTGGTGCATGAAAATCGGTGAAAAAATACAGATAATACATTGAAAAATTCCAGTGAAAATGTGTCATCATGTAAATTTGTATTTATCAGTTGATGGTTTTGTAAAACTATCGTTTTTAATATTTTTTTCACGTCAATAAGACATGCTCTGATACAAATCCAGTGATAATACGTTTAATTGGTACGTTAAACTTGGTCTGAGAGGGTTTTCAAAATTTATCACTCATTCGACTAGTACGCGGTACAGTAGGTACCTTAATCACATCTCGTATATTCGATGTAACATTTAACGATGTCATTTTCAATACGAATTAAAGTGGCGATACGGTTATTAAGCTCACTTCAATATTACAACTTTTTACACATCTTCCGTGATATAATTCACTGCTGAAATTGAAAGACACATTTAGTTTAGCGCGGAAGTTGTAGAAATGTTTCGACGAGCGTAGTTCTGATTTTGACAAAAGTAAGGATAGATACAAGGTAGAGAACACGGAGATGGAAAGAGATTATTCGTTGCATGCTCGCTGAGTGCATGTCGACCACAGTTGTTCTCTCTCTCGCATAAGCATCGAAATAGAGAAACTTGATCGTGGCTGCTCGAATTTCCAGCAATCTTTGGATCCCTCGAGGCGGACCAGTTCATTTAAATTATGAGAATCGTTACAATGGAAAACACAATATAGATTCATACGCTATGTTTCCTCGATAGAAAGGGAAGAAAAAATTTGTTGTCTCATGAAAGAAAGAGTATGAAAATTAAATTCAAAATAGATGAAAGTGCGTCACGTATTTCAATAATTTTCATACTACACTGAGAAAAGAGTTTAGTTGAATTAACCAAGGCTTCGTAGAATACGTCGAAAGAAATATTTCGTTCATTCAAAAAATCATTCAGTTGCACGAATTATTAATTTTATTTCACTAAACAAAGATACCAATTGAATCAACCAAATAAGATTTGTTGTCGTGGATTTTGTTGGATCAACCTAAGATATTTTTCATTTAATGAAACTGATATTTTGTATAACAGAATATTACATTGGACGTATTTCACGAAGCTATATGGTTGATTCAACTATTCTCTTTTCTCAGTGTACATAATATTCTCTCACGTCGCTTTTTATATACAAGCAACATCGTAAATTCAAGCCACTGAATAATCAACGGATTTTCTCGATAATTTTTACAACAATTATACAAAGTTCATGAGACCCGCATCAAATTTCAGTTTTTTCACAGTTTTTTTTTTTTTTTTTCTCCGATTCTTATATAGCGCTATGACGTTGCAGTGGCTCGCGTCCCGTGATAAAGTTCCTCGATAAAGTCAAATTATGACTCTCAATTTATTCTGTTCGCTCGATAGTCTCACGATGACAGAGTTGGTCCTTCAGAATATTTATGAAAAATCAAATTTATTTCCGACGAGTCGCAAATGGAAGACAACAATAAAGAATGAGAATTATTCCTGAATAGATCACGAAAAGATGCAGATCTCGTTAAAACTTGAGCAAGTAAATAAAGAATAATAATCATTCGTTTTTTTTTTTTCATTTTCTTTTTTTTTTATTATTATTAAAAATAAACATCAGGTAAGAAGTTTGAACGGCGCTTGTAAACAGTAAAAACAAAACGTGGAGTGAAAAATAGATGTTTGTCGCGGTATTTAATTCCGTTTTTTTGCAGGCAGGCATTTTTCAAATGCTCCATTTAACCGAGAATATCCATTCGCAGCTCCGGCCACATCTACTTAATTTTACGATTTTTCGGGCTTTTTATAACGAAAAATTTATTTAATTTTTTCTTTCTTTCGCTGCGATATTTACTCGCATTACTCGCGGCTGCACTTTTAACCCGGGAATTTACTAAACTCTGATAAACGGGTAATCTTGATATATAATCGTGTCTCCTAACACAGAGCAAAGTCTCCAAAGAGGGGTGGATTACGTGTGATGGACGAGACAAGGCTCGTCATCTATAATTGTTCGTGAGGATTGGGTGAAGCACGTTCGTCCAAGCGTACGACATGGGAGCATTTGAGATTCCCTGTGTCAAGTACACACACACACGCATTCGCCCAATAGAGCGCGTGTTACTCCCTGCCCTCCCCCCCCCCTCTTTCTCCCTACGATTACGCTCTGCAGCTTTGGGAGTATTGCAGAATTCACGCGTCACTCTGGCTTAATTGCACAATTGCAGAGGTGTATTGCAAGACCATAATATCAAGAATGGAACAATCAAGGCATCGATTATCCGAATCCGGGAATCAAGCATTTTCTGCGTCCATCGTCAAATCCTATAATCCATTGAAACTTGAACATATTCGTTTTTGACAACGATTCGATAGAAAATGCTTCACTAATTGAGCAAATTTTTTCTGATTTCAATTCGTCCGAGCAAAATAGATGCAAAGCTCGCGCATCTATTAGTTTTCATTTTGGTGACAAGATTTTTGAAAATTTTTCTACATTAAAATATACGTTTGAGCTATAGTTTCAAAAATAAAGTAGATTTTTCATCGCACTGCGCATTGCGTCAAATTGATTATTTGAATAATGCATAAAGGTATAAGCTAGAATTTTTTTTTTGTTCCCGTTCCAATCCAGTCTCTCGAATAGTGAAAGGATAATTTCTGGAAAGGTCAGTTACATCTTTCTGAAGAATGATGTTACCAGCCACTCAATTTCTGGGTTATAGAGGATGAGGCGAATAATATTTTTTCTCTTTTTCACGAAACGTCGATAGTCGCGAGGACTTCTTTTTTTTTCGTTTTTCTTTTTTTCCCCCTTTCTTTTCCTGGCAGGAGCCGCGAATGCGAAACGCGAATGTATAATGAAGCGAATAAAGAGGTGAAACGTGTAGCGGGCTAATGAGATTCGCCGCGGGCATCTTTTCATCCCGCGGATAGAGGTGTGTGGAAGTACAGGAACGCGTGAAATTCGGTCGTATCTCTCTTGTAAAATCGGGAATTTAGTTTGCCAACGGGATGGAAGCGAACTGGCATAGAAACGATGGAAAATTGTTTAGCATCGCATAGCCGAGTTACTGGGGGGAGGGAGGAAGGTAGGGGGGGGGGGGACTATCAAAAAGAATTCCGCACGTATACCGCGCGAGCTTCGCCATAAATATAGTCAAAGTTGTATTGTCGACAGTTGAATCGTGCATCAATTTTCTGAGAAGAAAAATGTCGTCATTTTTCAGTAGGCAGCCTGTTGGAATGGCCTACATATAGTATAGTTGCGAGCAGCAAATAAAAGTACGACGAGAAACGATAAGACAAAAGAAGAGATAATTAAAAAGTAGCTGCGAAGGACCGTTCTTGTATTGTCGAGCATGAGGAGCTGCGTTTAGCTCGCGAAGGGATGAGAAATGCTGAGCGTTTCGTTTTTCTTTTTCTCATCGAAAGCTTAAGGCCAGTTGTTATACAATTCAATCGGTTCGCTCTCTTATTCAATTCATCTCCGTCATAAGATCTCGCGCGAGTGCGACGAGAGTTTTGAAAGAGCAAAACTTTATATATCTCGAGAAGAGCTGTGCGTGACAGGAGAGCCACCAGGAACGTTGAATATTATACAAGCGAAATCTCACGACGTTGGTGGTTAATACAATAATGAGATACGTGAAGTAAGGAAAATTATAGTATTTTCTATAATAATCGACCGCAAATGGAAGGATACGTTGCGTCGTACCGCATTAATTTGTTTTTCTCTCTCTCTCTCTCTCTTTCTCTCTCTTTCTCGCAAACACGCCAGTATATATCCTTGCTTAATTTAATCTGGTAATTCGCGAGAAAATTCTTTCGCGCGTCACGCGTTCTCGTATGTCGCGCACAGCCGCGTGAGAATATTCGCGCGTCGAGAGGATAAATTCTTTCTCGCTCTTTAGTCTCTTTCGGCATGGGACAAACGGCTGCGTTCGTTCCGCCAAGCTTTACACGCTTGGCGTCAAAAATATGTGATGCATATATCACGGGGTATAAAGGATGAGAAGAGAGAAGGTATATATACCGCGTTAAACGCGATAATTAAGCGAGGAGGAAGAAAGCTCCGTCGAGTTCTTGTTCGTTGGCACACGTTGCTGAGCCGCGCGTTACGTCTATGTATATATGCGCAAAGCAACAGTACAGCGCATTTGACAAACGCTTTTTCTGATAAAAATTCTATTTTTACATATATCCCGTATCATCGTTTCACCGTGAAACCGTTTGGTTTTTTTTTTTTTTTTTTTTTTTTTTTACTTCTCCGTAAATGACAAAATAAGCTTAGCCATCCAACGTCCGCGCCGGGTTTGTTAATAATTAGAATAGATCAGTGAGGAAATAGAGGATACGATGCGGCGAATAAAATTGTTTCATCATTTTTTTTTCTTCTTTTTTTTTTTTCTCGAATTCAAGCGAGTAAACGTTGCAATGCGTCGACAATTTTTTTGTTCAATTATACGGGAATCTCTGTCTGATCCAGTGAAAATTCAATATTTTGGCTTTGTTGGCCGCTACAATCAGAATTTTAATGAGTCTGATGTATTATACATCGAAAATATTTGCATTCGTTTAACGAACAAGTTATTTCGAGTACAAACGAAATGAATCCTGGTTATTTTTTTTTCAAATTTGAATCTCTCATTCTGCATACAATTGCGCGTGAATTATTTCTTGCCTCTGTTTATTTTCATTTCGTCCGCCCCGCGTCAATGTGACGAGCCAACGCGATGTTTTCAAAATGATTTTCTATTTAAATGACAATCCACCGAGTAATTATATACAAAAGTAATTATTTCACATTTCTCGTTCGGCGCAACGTAATATATACGATTTTTTTTATTATTAAATAAACCGTGCAATAATTATCAACAATCGTCATAGGCTTGAGGTACACGTGTGTTTGGTTATACATCTATATATGGGGACACGCGTGTATATCAATAATCGAGATTGTCTCTTGAGAGAACTATATTAAATCCTGAAAAAGGGGCTTTGCTCTCTCGACGTTTAACTCTCTCACACTCATACATATATATATATATATATACAAGCAAGGAATATACGCACGCGTAATAGATCGAAGGGTGACTCGTGCCGACAGGTCAATTGGTTACGGAATGACAATCACCGAAGCGACTGCGGAACACGAGCATGTGAAAAAAGATAAAAAAATTTCTCCCGCTCCGGAGCAACCATTCACTCTCGTGAACATGCGAAAATTACGCTTCGGACAAATGTACGCGTAAAATGTGCGGGATTTGCGAGTCCCTTTCTCTCTTCCTCAATGTGTGTCTCTTATTCGCTGCGTCCCTTGCGTGCTGTACTGAGCTAGTTTATTCAATGTTTCATGTATCATTTTAATCCTGTCTCATTTCCCTTTATACTGTTGTTTTGGCACTGCGTGTCCTTCATAGCGTTTCATTCTATTTCTTTCGCTCCATATTATTTTCTTCCTTATTTATTCGTCATTTTCCTTTCCCCCCCCCTGTTACTTGACTATTTATTTTTCATTCACATTCTTCATGATGTTGCTTTTCATTTGCTTCATTCCAACTGTGCCAGAGTTTTGCCGCGAGCGTAACTGGTGAGAAATTACATCCAAGTTGATATTTCTCTCACTGTCTTTCATCCCCCTATTATCAATACAGTTGCATGCTCTTGAAATTTTGCACGGTACTCCATTTCATTTGCCTATTCATCGCTGGTTTACATTCCCACGTATTCTTATCGGAATTTTCGATTAAATTCATTCCTTTTTACCTCAATAAATGTGTTGATACTTTCAACATTTTTGTTGTCCCTGCGTTGCACATTTGCGGACTTTTTCCAGCTGCTTCACCGATTTCTATGCTTCGGTCGGATCTCTCAAGACCTGCTCACCGTCACTCTTTTCTATGGAGCTATGATGTCGCATTTGCGCATAATAACCCAGCATGCAAAACTCTGGAAAATCCGGCCGCATGCATAGAGCCGATGGTTACGCTGTCACCCAACCGAGTATTGATTTCGCTCGAGGCTTTTCAACTTCTAAGATCGCTGTTCTTCGTTTGAATGTTTATTATTCGCAGCTTCGAGAGTATTTTCGTATTGGAACATTCGAATGGTACACGTTTTGGGTTCGTCGCAAAATGTAATTTACGATGCATTTCATCATGCACGGATTTATGTGCTGATCTGGTAAGAAAATGTTGTTATAATCTATCAAGATTGTACTCTTGCGTCTCGCAGTTCCCATTCAGGCGTAATAAGAAACGAATCAACTCGAATATATTTTTATCTCTTTGGTTTCCAATCGAGAGAAGATCAGAAATAATAATTATTATGATAATAATAATATTGAGATAATAATTAAATAAATCAATCAATAATAAGAAATTGGTTTTCAAACAATATTGGTAGGTATAAGACAGAGAAAGTGAGAGTTCGAAGGGAGAAATAGAGCTTTAAATCTCTCTGGCACTGACAAGGTGGCGACACCGCGAAAAAAGCAGATAAAACGACAGAGTTCGATGGATGGTGGAAGGAGGGGGGAGTGGGTAACCGCGACCGCCGCGAGGAGAGTTTCGAGGATCTCTTATTCTTCTTCGTCTCTCTCTCTCTCTCACACTCTATCTCTCTCTCTCATTCTTTCTTTATTTCTTTCTCTTGTATTCTCCGGTGGGTTTCGAAAGAAATTCCAAGAGGGAGAAAACCGAGAGAGGGAGAGGGAGATACAGAGGAGGAGAGAGAGAGAGAGAGAGATAAAGTCTCGATGAAAGATAAGTGATCCCATCTTTTCTCAATACCTCGCTCTCCCGCGAGTTCCTCATTCCATCCGCCTTCGCTTCACCACCCTTTTCTATCCTTAATACGGATTCTTTGTAACCCCCCTCTCCTTTACCTTTTATACCTTTTTCTTTTAATTTTTTTTCACCTTTCCAAGAAGAAGAACGCGAGAGAGAGAGAGAGAGAGAGAGAGAGAGAGAGAGAGAGAGAGAGAGAGAGAGAGAGAGAGAGAGTTAGTAAAAAGATTCTCTCGATTGTTGGGCACCGAATCTCATGCTGAATCGACGACGACATCGACGTCGTACAAAAGCAATCCCAAAGTTCCCTAAGGTGAACACACGCACACACACACACATACACAGAAGCCGAGAGTAGAAAGCGAGTAACCAAGAATGAGTATTAAAAGCGAAGAGTTAAAAAAAAAAAAAAACATAAAGAGACAAGAGTTATCGGGGATATATTTGACGGTAACGGAGGCCATTATAGAAAAATAGTAGGGGCCTCCGAGAATACCTGCAGCTCCTTCATATTGACGAAAATTCGCTGTTGAAGGACCCAATTGATATCGTTTTTTGTTCTTTTTTTTTTTTTCTTTCATTTACATCCTCGCTTATACGACAAAATGATTTGTTTGTACTATTCGATGATTGGGTGTCGAATTTTTTTCTTTTGAATGTGAAAAAAAAATAAATAAAAAATAAAGTAGTACTTAAAATCGATGCACACATACTGCGATTCATGACGCGGATGATGATCGGGATATTGGTATAGGTAAATATAAAAAAAAAAAAAACATATTAGATGTCGCGCGGGGACTGGAGCGTGCATATCGAGTTTCCGGCCGGAGAACGCGATGCGATTCATTGGTAACGAAAAGAATACACCGTGATGATCGGGGTCCATAGATACTTGCCCGCATACAAAATCTATATATATTATTCTATGGGCTACGTGCCGATCAATCGTGTATTACACGCGCCTGAATAAAGCGTATAATATCGTATTAAGCTGTAATGTAGTGTGTGAGAAACGCCGAATTATCTATAAACCGCGATAAAAACACATACGCGCGGATATAATATATCGAGTGAAAAAATGAATCTGATTAAACAGCATTTTGCTGCGATGATCGGAGGAACTTTTTTTTTCGATTCAATCGTGATTTTCGTATAAAAACGAGATGTATACGTGGTGAAAATGCAGCGTGATTAGTTTTCATGCGACGAAGGGGTTGAATATCGAGAGAAGCAGCAGCCTCTTTTGCCGCGTGCTTGTATATACGCGAGATTTCGCTCTCTTTTTCCTTAGTCTGGGACTACGAGCCAACGTCACTCGAAAACATGATGAATTATCGCAATTTTACTGTACGTCTATTTCGACCATACGGTGACAGGCAGCCAAAAATAAAATAACATCAATCAAGGAAGCAACGATTGTGAGCGCAGGCAAAGTGAAAAATCGGGGAGAAAAAAAAAATCCGGTAAACCCCGGCAGATAGAAGTATAAAAAATAGTAAAACGAGCAGTCGAAATATTTCGTTCATTCGTCCATTATTTGATGCAATTATCAGGAGTATCGCGGTGCATGGCTGCAGAATATAATGCCGTTGAGTAAATTGAATATCAAGTTTCGAATAATGTATCTGGTTTCGGGTGCGAGAGGAAGGTGAAGAGCAAATGCGCTATTGAAATAACAAGGCAAATGTACACGAAGAAGGTATGAATTACGAAGAAAAAATGATGTTGAATTAAATTATAGGTTTCGAGAAATAATAATACAGAGTATTGTAATGATCATACTTTTCACGGTGGTATCCGGTAATTGCAAATTTCATTGAATCACACCATTTTGTTTTATTCAACTTTATTTTTTTTCTCACTGTAGAAAGAGATAGAAGGAATGAGAGAGAGAGAGAGAGAGAGAGAGAGAGAGAGAGAGAGAGAGAGAGAGAGAGAGAAATAAGAGAAGGGGGAAAGGGGTTGACAAAATTCCGGGGGTTGTATAATAATGTATACATATATATTTAATATATATTACGTATATATAAACGAGCGTATTGCTCATGTTGGAATAGCCGGTTCGTTACTTTCGTGTCCGCGGGACCGTCGGAAAAGTTTAATTTTCAATTTACATACAGCTCTCGAAGCTTTCCAAGAAAGAAATGGAGAGAGAGAGAGGGAGAGAGGGGGGAGAGAGAGAGAGAGAGAGAGGGAAGTGTCTGTGCTCGCACTTTGCACGCACGCAAAGGCCATGTAAATCGGGTTATTAATTAAGAAGTATGCACCACTCGCTGCAACTCCAGTCTGAAAGAGCTAGATGGAAGGGTACACGAAACCGAGGAATCGACGACGAAATAAGTGAAGACTGTGTGTAAGAGAACGAGAGTATGGAAGGGAGGAAGTTTCCTTCATTCGGCATCTAATTTTCTTCTCTCTTTCTGGCTCTTCCTCAATTTCTATCGTCGAATGAGACAAGAAGAAGAGCAAGAAGGAGAGAGGAGTTTGACTGTGTCGAATCAAATTTATGCTCATGAAGATTGAACCACCAACTTCCCTAAGAGTTACTCCGCAAAGTACGAACTCACTCTTTCATCTTCTTCTCTCCTTTTCTCTTACGTTGGTTCGGTACTGTTGAAATGAGCACGGAGGAAGAAAACAGGTGGGGTATAGAATATATACACACAGTGTGTCGTCGCCGACAAGTAGCAAGGTGTCCAACGGTGCATAAAAAATTTAAAATTCCAGATAGTTCGCGGAGAAGCGCGGAGAAGCTGGTCTCGAAATTTCGTTGCTACGTAGATAAAACATTACACAGACGAAGAGAAAACCCGGTGACGTTTGCGCCCGCTGATATTTGCTCGCGGTTAAACCTCTCAAAATGTTCGTAAATTTCTCGAGAAGGAGATCTCTTCGTGCACATGCGTGTAAAAAAGGATCGGAAGAAACTTTTTGTCAATCAAATTAAAGCGGGCAAAGTCTTTCGCTGCTTTATTACTCCGCGGTGTATATATAGTAGCCGGTGTGCTGCAAAAGTTTTTCCAGCAGCAGGTACCACCTCCTCGCCACTGCTGGATAAGAAACGAACATCGAATCAAGCGTATTTTATTTTTCGTATTACTGTCCGAGTTTTTAATTATATAGAGCCTATAAAAAGAAATTTCTGGCATAAAGCGTTCCTTCTTATAAAAAGTATGAAAACCCACATTTTTATGTGGATTTTTCTTTATTTTACTCGAGTCAAACTCTCAAGAGATAAATTTCAAGAATTATACGAATAATTGTTTTTATGAATCGATAATATCTTGAAAAATCAAGCCCGAGAGAATATTCATATAATAATGGTTAAAAAAAAAAAAAAAAAAAAAAAAAAAAAAAAAAAAAAAAACAATATTGAAGAAGCTCTGGAAAGAAAACACGAGTCGGACCTCGTGTTCTACAAATGCCAAATGTAAAATGAGGAGAGAGCGGGGGAGGGCGGCGGAGGGTCAGAATGCATAGAACGATCGTACGCGAGGGAGAACAAGGTTTATACACGGCATGTTCGATGTACACACTAAACACACCGTACATTCAGCGTAAAACACGCGAACCAATGCGGATTCCGGAACAAGCTCAGTTCTTGTCCTTGTTCCCAAATGGCTAGTTCGAACAATCCTGCTCTATCGTACTCTCTCTATATCTATATCCTCGTTAATCCCCATTTACAAAAGATCAGCGTAGAGAGGACGCGTGCAGGCAGCACGCGCGGCGGCAATGTAACCAAAACTTTAAACGATTCGGAATTATTGAGTTTATTTGCTTATTTCAATTTTTTCGATGTTTTTTTTCTTTTTTTCTTTTTTTTCTCAAAATACATATTTTTCAACTTTATTGATAATAGCTATTACGAAACATACCTATATATTTCGTACTCGAGATTAAATCTTGTTTGCCCAATATCGATTTCTCGTCATATTGCCTCACACCATTCACAATCATATATATATATATATACAAATATCTATATACACGTGATATCTTGGGATTTGCTATCGGAGAAAAATTATTACAGCCCCGTGAGACGAGTAAACGATGCGATAACCATCGTAGAAATGAAACAAATTGCCGCAATAAAATATCCACATCATATCGTTCATCTCTTCGGTCCGCCCCTCTCTTTTCTCCCTCTTTCTTCCTTCATATATGATGTAATAGAAAACCTGCTTGCCTCCTGGTGTTTCTCGCGATTTACCGAATCGCTCGTATCATCAAGATTAATTGAATATATATCGCACGATCGTCATGTTGTTTCGGTGAGTTCGAGAAAAAAAAATCTATTCGTCTGCTCGAGTAATATATACGAAACATTTTTTCTTCTTTTTTTTTTTTTCGAAATTCAAACGAGGTACAAGAGCCAAAAACCATGCGAGAGAGAAAGAAATAAAAAAGTATTAATTGCATCGATATTTTTACAGGCTCGTTAGAAATGTTACAATTACGTTAGAACCAATGTTGGGAGTTTTTTATACAGGGGAACAAAGTCATTTCCATACGTTTTTTTTTCCCCGAAAATTACGCGAGTTACTCGAGCCAGAAAGTAGGCAAGGGAGACAGAAGGAAACAATAATCCCTTTTTTGCAGAAACATTTTAATGCGCTCGTTGAAAAGAAAAAAAAAATAATAATTATAATAATAAAATAAATGTCTCATTGGCACGGGCTCAACGAATAAATTTTGTTGATTTTCACACGCCATCCTCGTTTTTTGTGTGTATATTTTCCATTTGTCCCGGTTAAGGTAGACTGGGATGAGTTGAAAAAAAAAAAAAAAAAAAAAAAACAAAACAAAAAAACTCGAATAGTGTTGGCTCAGCATTACATTTCCGGTCGCATTGTATATTCAAATCGAGCTAATTAATACAAGTTTTATAATAAGTGTAACAATAATAACAATAATAATAATAATAATAATAATAATAATAGTGAAAATAGTGAAATTACGACTTTCCTTTTTTTTAACCTCCTCAATTCCTTCCGGCAACAACGTTAACGAACGGAAATCCAACGGGTAATTATGAATTTACGAAAATAGAAAAATTTCGTCAGAAGAAGAAGAGAAAAAAAAAAAAACAAAGAAACAAACCAACAAAAGTGCAAACAAATCCCACTTAGTTGAAACAAAATTACATAGCACGCTCGTGCTGGAGGAACAATCACGCGGCAATGCAATTTATCACGCATGAAAAGTAATTCTATCTCTCGGGGGTTGGTATTGATCGTGCCAAAAGTGTACCGAATAGTGATTTCTTACGAGCGCGCGTGCGGCGAGAGTACAGCGCGTCTAATACCCAACGTAGCAAAAGTGTAAACACCGTAATACACGGATCTGGATTGGATTGGAAATTGTAAGATGGGGGCGATTGAAGGTTGGCGTCAGCGGGCGTTCCAAAAGTCGAAGCTTTGATTAACTCCAGAAGCATTGTTGTAAAAAAAAAAAAAAAAAAAAAAAAGAGACAGAGAGAGAGAGAGAGAGCGGGGACTTGTAAATCCTGAAACTTTTCAGCCGTGACCCTCCCCGCTCCTCCCAATTGATTACTAGTTTTGCCCGTAACTTTTGCTTCTTTGACTGGACCACAAGGGGGGAAAAAAGACTTTTCAATAAAAGTTCAGAGGTTCTGCGAGTTTTCCACATAAGAGAGAGAAGGAAAGAGGGGGGGGGGGAGAGAGAAAGAGAGAGGTGGAGAGAAAAAGTGAGCAAGCGATCCGTGAATAGCTAGATTTTGTTTAGGAAAGTGAGTTCTTGAATAATGATGAAGCGTGGATAGGAGAGGTTGCAGAGTAGCGATTAGAACGCTTCCGTTTAGCCGAAGACTCCGTCGGCCGTCGGTGTGAGGCGAAGAGGAAAGAGAAGCAGATGAGGGGGGAGCTGGGGGGGGGGTTGCGGTTAACCAACAACTAGAGACTTGGAGCTGCTCGCGATGGTATATATATATATATATATATAAAGCCAACATTAATTGTTGCCCCAACACCTCATTATATTCTTATTTGTATAACGCTTAAAGTTGGAAAAAAAATAAAAGAACTAGACAGGTGCGATGAGCTGGTAGATTAGTTATAAGCTTCATCATTACTGCTTGTGAAAAGAAAACATTTTAATTAGCCTTCTCGATATCGAGTATACTCTTACTTGTATTAACTATTTGTAAATCCCTTTCTCTCGTGCAGAGTAATTACGCGATTGGGCAAGAATCAAATCGACGTTGTAATTGGATGAAATTGGTTATTAGGTGCGGGTCGAAGAGTCTCCTGTGCCCCGAAACGGGGAAAACGTACGCAGGACGGGGGAGGGGGAAGGGGGTGGGGGGGGGCACCGAGAATGGCAAGTTTTGATCTTACAACTTTGTGGCGGAGGTCAGGGGGCGAGAGGCAAAGGGGTGAACTTTTGAATAGAGAGCCAAGTTTCTTATATATATATATAGATCGATATGGATATATAGTTGGACCGAAATGGACGCAGCGACATGGAAAAGACATACCTTTTTATCTCCCTCGCCCCCCCCCCCTCCTAGCCTCTTTCTCGGTCTCTCTTACAAGCAGAAACTCTGGTAGCGTAGATTCTCTGTTCTCTCTGTCTCTCCACCCCCTACATTCATCCACTCCCTCAACCTCCAATTTCTTAGTCTCTGCAAAATTAGCTTCGTTCCAAAAGACTCACACTCGATTTACCACGTTATGGTGGATGTACGCTTCGCGGCTCTTCTGTTCTCTCTCTCTCTCTCTCTGCCTCTGTCTTTCTCTTTCTCTTTATGCCAATTCTCTGACTTCGTTTCTCGAAATTTCGCTCCGTATGCATATACGCGATTGGAACAACTTAATTCTCATATATATTTGTTCTCAAATAAGGGAAAAGACAATTTTACAAGTGGCACGTACTATCGTTATATGGGAAAAGTTGTTAAGGACGCACCACCGCGATTGGAAGTGGAAGTGGAAGTTTGGGGCTGAATTTAATTTCAGTTTCTCTTATCCATAAATTCTCCTGGTCTTTCAATAACCGGATACACTTATCGAAATCTGTCCTTACGCGAGTTACATGAGTACGTCCACATCGATTTCAAATTTCCTACACAATCGGCTCAATGTGCGCGTCAATCTTAACGAGTAGTCGGAGTTGTTAAAAACATATTCATAACATGAGAAATCAACGATTCGCGATTTCAAAAGACGTCGTAAAACAAAACCAGTGGCAAGTAATCTCCCTTGGGCGTTTCGAACCGAGGTTATATTAGGAATGCTTGACAGAGTAAAGCTTCGCAAGATTAATTACATCGAACGAGAAAGAAAGAGAGAGAGAGAGAGAGAGAGAGAGAGAGAGAGAGAGTTACTAGAAAGAGAAGAGATCAGGTCGAAGGATTCATCGTTAAATACAGCCTGTTGGATGGTTGCATGTAACGCATCCAAAGATCATGTAATTGAAGTGCTGCTTTCATCAAGCATCGTAGCAGATAACCTCGATCCTGTTTAGTCCTTTGCGCTTTGAGTCCGAAGTAACCTGTATATCATAAATGTAGGGGTAAACACAGATCTGTATAAACACAGACATTGTTAATGCACCCGAAGGAAATAACGCAGAATTTTTGGAGCGTGATTTATGAATAAGAAACAATGCAAACGGAAGTGTTGTATGAACGGTAGAATTCGTAAGAGAAAGGATGAGCAAAGCGACGGAAAAACAACCAAAAAAAAAAAAAAAAAAAAAAAACTGCTGCAGTAACGAAGAAAAGAGAGTAAAAAAAGTGGAAATATTTCTTAACGAGAGACGGACGTGAAAAAAAAAAAGTCGCAAAAACCGTGCAGTCATTTGCTTTGCATGTTTCTTCGGCTCTGGCGGTGTCTTTTTTTCATGTTTGAAGAAGAGGAAGGATAGATAGATCGCATCTCGAGTCGAATCGAATGACAAAAAGTTGAAAAAATTATTAGCATTTTTGTCTTCGAACTGCGAGGATCAAAATAACGAAATAAAATCATTCATCGAACGAAATCAGTAAATTTTCGTCTGACTAAACGCCGTTCATCATATTGCTCCCGATGCATTACGTATAACAAAGTGTTGGAGGATACGTGACGCACGAATGATCGAACCTTCGGAGCGGTATTAGCTCTGACCGCTAATTAGTACATCGGCTGCAGGGATGAGTCGATGAGAAGAGGTTGAGAAGAGGAGGAGGAGGAGGAGGAGGAGGCTCGATGGCCCAAAATTTTCACCAAACTAATGGCACGGCTCGATATCGATGTACGCGTTCGATAAGAGCTCTCTCACACTCATTAATTGTTATCCTCATTAATCCTGAAGGTTCCAACCCTCTTGCCGCTCCAGTCCGGTGTGTTGTACGACCAATGGGTGCTCTCTCGGTCAAGAGTTTTACGACGCGATAATGCGTTAAATTATCGGCATTGATGCATTTCCACCAGAGATTTTGCCAAAATTATTGAATGACAAAAACAAGGAAGAAATATGAATTCGAGCGAACGACCGAAAACAAAAAAAAAAAAACAATAAGTGAGAAAGAAATGAGAGAAGGGGGAGGGGGAGAGAGAGAGAGAGAGTCGCGTTGCATATTCCCTAATCACCGTCAAACACGTCCATTGTTCCTCTTCATTGTGTTTCCCTTGTTCTTTATCGCTGTTTCTTTCCTCTTTTAATTCGATATATAATAATATATCGAAGCTCAAACGAATTGTACGACAAAAGTGGAAGCGCGTTGGGAAAATCTCTCGTAAATTCATCGAGGTCGTTGCTGGCATTACGCGGACCACTTTCAGTCCTATCCACCAGCCGTTGTTCGGGTTGCATTGTTCGATTCCGCATATCCGATTCGCGGCCATCTATCACACAAAAGCGAGAGATCCCTTCCATTTTCTATTGCCCACGCGCGGCTCTCCCCCGTCCATTGCTTTGCTTCGATCTCTTCTCCTCGCAGCCTGGCCCTCCCTCTACGTGCATCGATAGCACCATCAGCAGCAGCAGCAGCAGCATCACCACGTCATGCAGTATACTGCCCCCCCCCCCTCCTCCTCCTCCTCCGAATAGCTGTGCATACGCGTGTTCTCCTCTTATCCGAGACAATACTCCCCAACAAAACTCTTTCGCCGTTGGTCCAACGTTTTTCAAATGTTTTTCCTTCTGCCCAACATGAAATGCACCCGCGGCGGACTCGCGGTATTTACGCGCTCAGCCTCTATTTCATCCAGGATCATACTGTCAAAGAGCATGCTGCTGCTCTGTTTTACGAAAAACAACAAGAAAAACAGAAATTAAAAAAAAAAAAAAAAAAAAAAAAAAAAAAAAACAAACAAAAAACGTGACAGGAGAGAGAAGCTTACGGGGAAGGGACAAAAAAAATAGAGAACAATGCTGCATTGTAGAGCCAGTGAAACACGCGCGTGTTTGCGTGCGAGTATATAGCCGCATATGTGCTTCGGCTTTCGCCGCGAGCTTTCGTTCCGTTTGACGCAAGTTGGGCATCAGCTCGGTTGCGTGTCATCGGCAACAGCGTTCGATGACTTACCGATGCTTGTATTTTGCTCCAAAGCATTGAGTCGAGTGCGAAAACTCCGAATATCGAGTTATCCACTGATTAAGGATTGGTGCTCGGTCCAATAGATCAGAATAATGAAGTTTCGGGAGTTTGACGATTCAATTGAACAAGCTCAATTTAATAATTTTTAATAAAGCTATATACCGAAGAAATTGCGAGCTTATTTTGTACAAAATATGTAAAACGAAACGGTTTTCGAAGCATGAAATTTCTTTTCGTACATTGTTTTTATAATTAAACAATCAGGAATTACTAAAACGTGTTTTCCGTCATGGATTCATGAAAGCGGAGTTCGTGAATTATTCTCGGAATTGTGGATACTGCAGTTGCAAGGTTCAAACTCGAAACCACGACGTGCGAAACTCAAACCTTATCTATACTGACTTTTTACTTTGAATATATAATTCATACGTCAAAAACTTCATCATTCAGAAAGATGCACTATTTTCATGGAATGTTTGATATCGTGAAAAAAAAAAAAAACTCAAAAACAAAACTGATGAAACACTATATTGACACGTAGACGCCTTTTGGATTGATGACGTTGACATTTTTCGAGGAAATAATAAAAAAGAGCGACTGCTCGGCAGATTTTCGTTATGATCCGCTGTTCATGAGAGTTATTGGAAAAGTTTAATAAAAGCCAATCCGGTGTGCAGCGATATGAGCTACTCCAACATTTTCTCTTATTTTTTCTTCATGGTACATCACTAATATCTTGTGAATGATAATAGTTAAAAGAACAAAGTATGAAAAAAAGAAGAAAATGTTCCTGAAAAAATGTGTAAACGGAATAATTCCGTATACACATTCTGAAGTATATTTATTTGAAAATTCTCGATGAACCCCTCGCCGACATTTGTTAGCGCAGATGTGCAGGGGCCAGGGATCGAGTGGCATTTACTTTGAAAAAGCAACAGAACGACGACAAGGTTGCCTCGGGGGAAATTCAGCTTTCGGAGTTTATCGGTCGAGTATCCCGCGAACGAGAGCTTAACAACCTCGCTATCACCACACGCAATTTCATATTATTCGGTAGAGATACCCGCCCGACGACGGTGTCACTGATATTCCCATTTCATTCACGTACGTATCCACGGACTCTCCTGTCAACTAAACGCGTTCTCATCCTTTGCCGCGTAACCTGCTCCCGATCCGGTCGACGACGACGTGACGGGGAAGAGAATTAAAGGACGACGACGTGAGAGACCAAACGAATCGAGGATATATATAGTCGTCGGCTTTCCGCGACGGACATGTATATTTTTTCACCTCATTTACTATTCGTTATACGGATCGATGGATCCCCGAGGTAGCTCCAGAGAGAATCATCAGTCGGCAAAACGCAGCTCAATTTTTGTTTGTTTGTTTGTTTTGTTTTTTTTTTTTTTCGTTTTTTATCAGCGTCGAAGCCGGGTGTATACAGCAAGAGGAAGGTTTAAAGGATGTCAAGAAAACTATTTCCGCATAAATTCCGAAGCGAATTACACATTCCCTTGTTCAGGATAATCTGCATGCAGATCGCTGTCTTTTCCGCACTGCTTTTCATTTTCTCCCTTTTTTTCCTCCCTCTCTTTCTCTCTCTTTGACCCTTTCCCTGAATCATATTTCCGACGCTTTGTGATATACGTGATGGAGAATTTTTCAAGCTCGATCGAGCATCACGACGAGATTGTCTCTCCTTTGGCTCAACGAGTTTCGTTGGGGGATCGCACACAGCATTCCTAGATTCCGTTGGCAGTCTCTCTCTCTCTCGATCCAGCAACATCGACGGCGATAAGAGAAATCAGAGCCGCGATTTCATCCACATGAATGAGAATCATAAGCGCAAATTTAATTCAATTATCAGGGGTAAGCAATTTTTCAGATAGTCCGCAGAGATTTTTGTTCATTGAAAGGAGCTCATTCGATGTTCATTGAATTGTGTCATTCGAAGATTTGTGAGAGAAAAGAAAGAAAAAAAAAAAAAAAAAGAAAAAAAACGCTCGTATAAACGCAAGCAGCTGCGGTCCGGAGATGCACGGGGTGCAAGCGAGAAGCGCGTTATCAAAGCTGGCGCGGTGGTCTAATTGGACGACAAATTAGTGAGGGGTCGAGTGGCTGTGCAAACGACATCCTCGTGGAGACTGGTGTGCATCGAGGATGCTTCATAGAAGGTGTAAAACCATGTGATTTGTGCGAAGTGAAAACGAAAAACACGAAACCTTGAACCGTAACTTGTACACATCGCTCTGTCTCTATCCGCTGAATATATCGTCATTCAGATTCTCGGGTTGAGCTATCCAAAACTAAGCGGTCTCTCTCACCCGGCTTACCAAGGACACATCTTTAATGAGTGTATTGAAAGACCAGAGTCAACGGAAGTAAAAGAGGGGGGAAAAAAAGAAGAAAAATAAAAAGCTTGACTGTCGACAGGGGGACTCTGTAAAGTCAGCTGAGATGGGATAACCGTAAAAATGCTTCTTGATGCGCAAAAAAAAAAAAATATATATATATATATAAGCATATGCGTATCAAGAAGAAATCATCATTTGATAAATATATAAACGAGTTGAGGAAGCCAGAATATGATGGATAAACAGACAGTCCAAGTGAGAGAGTATATTAAATCGAATGAAAGAGACACGACTCTTTCACGAAACATCGCTACGAGAAAAAAAAAACCACTTTACGGGCAGCAACTTACCGTTTGATACAAAAATGGCCTCTGAGCTTACGTATGCCGTGTCAGAGAGTCATAGAAAGGTAGATAGGGAGTAAGAACGACGAGAGAGGGTAGATGTAGCATATAGCGGGAAACAGCATCCGGGTCCCATAGGAGCAGAGTATACGTACTTCTTTCAATCCTATAATGTGTATAGCTAACACACACGTTGCTAAACGTAAGTAAAAGCTGTTGAATTCGCATGAGTATTGCTATAGAAAGGTTGGGAGGCTATGAGCGGGAGGAGAAGAGGGAGCGATACACGACATGTATACCAATTATTAATAATAGGTATATCGCATCTGCTTCTCCATTTCGCTCTTGGCCGGAACTTGGGTCGGTCTAGTTTGCAATAATGCCATTTTCCGTGACTACTTGACTTTTCGCTTGCACACATCTATTTATACAGATATGTGTACATATAACGTATATATGTATTAGAGAGAGAGAGAGAGAGAGAGAGTATGTACAGCAAGTTTCTGCATTTGGAGATAGTTCCCGTTCTTGATTCCGGTTCTGTTAATCGTCTCAAGAGAATGAGGAAGAGAGAGAGGTATTCGGGTTCTAGACCTGCTGATGATGGTGTTTCAATATATATACGTGGGCGCAATCTAGGGGATGTTCAGGGAGGGTAGTATCTCCCGTAGTCGGGAAGAGGGTGCCCCTCAGGGCTAAAGTCGCGGGCGTTCGGTGTAACACGCAGCGACTAAGATGACGACTCTGCAACACACGGAGAAGCCGAGAATGACGACGATGCTGGGACGAGTCTGCGAGCGAAAACCCAGTCTGTACCACATTCGAGCGAATGCACTCCACTTAATATGTATACACACGCACATATATATATATATATATACACATGCTACATATGTATAAATTTAGAGAGAGAGAAGGGAGAACATATATACGAATGTTTCTCTCACCTTTGCTAGGTTGCAGCGCCATGATCGTGCTTTGCCCGTTATAGCAGTACTTGTAATGGCGTCCAAACGGGATGGATAGAGAAAGCGATAGACTGAGAGAAAGAGAGAGAGAGAGAGAGAGAGAGAGAGATCTGGCTATATACCATCCGGAAGCTCCTTCACAGTAGTATAGTTAAGGAGAGGAAGACCAGGGTGATTCGAGGGCGGGGAATAGAGGTTGTGTATTGACCAGCGAGAGAGCTACCAAAGTTCTCAAGCAATGTCCAGCAGAGGTACTCGGTGATCATGCTGGCCAACATCCAAGCCTTGCCTCGATGAAATCTTTCAGAATCATTTCCACGATGAGGATCGTGTAAGAAAGAAAGGAAAAAAAAAAAGAAATAAAAAGCTGCTGAGCGATTTACGTGCTTTTGAAAAAGAGGAGGGTATGTAATTCTGCGAAGACGAGAAGAGCATCGAGACTCGTGATAAACTTCAAAGATTGCGAGCATCGAATCGAGAAGAAAAATAGTGTATTTCGTATATTTGTTGCAAGTAGTTAACAATTTAGAGACTCCGAAGGGAGTAAATTTGTATGATTTATCAAATTTTACGATGTACACACGCACCATTCGTTCAACGATAGCTTATTGCCCACGCCACTCTATTTCTCGCAGATATATATATTATTTGGAGCGAAAAATACACATGTTACGCGCAAACTTGGCGCTCTCTCCCGAGGCAGATACGTGATATACTAGATTTTTCGCGTCGAGCAGCTAACAAAAGAACGCGAATCGAATCGCGGAGTGGAAAAAGTGATGAGGTGTGTGGAGTGAACAAACTGCATAGAGATTTTGATACAGCCTCTCACGCGAAGCATGCTTTCGTTCGATTGTATACACACACGTACAGACACACAAGTATATATATATATATATATATATATGTATATAAAGATGGATATACATGTATTTTTTTATACGTATCCTGCACATATGAATGTGTGCTGGATGGTTCGTGCACCCAACAGTTATCGAGGCCAATCGCTTCCTGATCGTTTTCTATACCGACAACAACGACGACGATGTAGACGACAAGTTCTCTTCGCACCCCAGTGAATGTCACCAACCCATCACCAAATATCTACTCACCTACACACACGGACACAAGCTGTCTCTCGACTGGTGTCGCTGCGTCAATTCTATCGAATACGTCGAACACACATTTGTACAACGTTATTCACAACTTGCATTCAAGGGCTGAAGGACACTATCGCGAAATTTCTGAAGAACAAATGTTTTCAACTATTCTAGGGTAACGATAACTGCACATTCAGTGACATAATCAATAACCAGTCGTTGCTACGAGCATTGAAAATATCTTGAATTTCAATTCAAATAAGAAGATATGTAATTCAAGACTGTTGATTTTGTATTCGACAGAAAATATCTAGCTGAAAAGTCAATCAACGATCCGATGACATTTTCTTCAAATTGGAACAGAACAAAGTATGAAAATGTTTGTAAATGGTTTTCGCGATTAAAGATTTCAAAATACATAATGGTTGGAAATATTTATTTTATTTTCATTTCTTCCTGGAGCGATATAATCGTTCGAAAACGGTCGAAGATCCATTTTTGGATAGTTCTTGATCCTATAGTTTCTGGGATTTCAACAAATTGGATTCGCTCATTATCGAGAAAACATTGAAAGCCAGATGATTAATATTTTTAGTTTTAGAAAAATATTCATTCAGGCTGGATATCAGGCCGCTACAAACATCTGGTAAGAAACGTTGCAAAGTGTTTCTAGCCAATTTCTCTAAAGCTTTACAGAATCGTAGAGTGGATCAGCCTACTAAATTTTTATATTTCTACTCTTCGACTGTCACTCGTAAGATCCGTCGTTTGATTACAAAAATGTTGTATTTCTTGTGAGCTTTAAATCTGTGACGTGAAAAGAAGCAATAAAGCAACAATTTTATTGCAACAATTGCGACAATACACTGCTTCAAATCGTCTTTTGTCAATGTGAGAGAGAGAGAGAGAGAGAGAGAGATATCGAGAGAGGTAAGAGAACCTGTTTTCATTGGATGCTTAAAAGCTCAATTAGATCGGTCGCTTCAAGAGGCTTAAAAGCGAAGTCATCAAAAATATGCCAGATGAAATGAAGGATCCCAGTTCTTCATCCGAATATCGCCACGTTTCAAGAAAGAGGGCAAAATTTTGGCTCAACTTTTGAAAATTCCGGTACAACTGCAGGATGCACAAGCGTAGATCGTGGATGCTGAGTATGCGTGCGTTGACACGTAGTCAACTGTGCACAGGGTAAAAGAGCTTTTGCGATGCCACGGTGTTCCATCGATGTGTGCAACGTTTCAGCGAAGCGTGCCACAAGCGTTGACGCACACGAAAACTTTGGTTTCTCTTAAGTACGCATTCAGAAGACTCGCCGCACTCTATCCCTGTGTCTTGTTCGTTTCATGTTGGATACATTAAATTGAGTGTGGCAGTTAGAATATAGAAGCGAGGAAAAAATAATTTCGAAAAAACTTCTGACTCGGTTTTTCGACGCGTTTTTACCAAAGTATATATATATATATACGACATCAACTCTCTCTCTCTCTCTCTCCCTTCGTGTTTCAACTGAATTTATATCGAGTTTATCCAATTTCTCTCTCAATTCGATGATGCAACCGGCGCAGAAGTACTCGACAACAATAGATCTGGAAACCACAGGTCCGGGAGTCATTTGACCGTGAAATTCCGTTTCAAAAATCACTATGCAAGTGCACAGTTGGTCAGAGCTAAAAAACACGGATGAAGGCAAATGTACGGACAACTTTATTTTTTCTTCTTTTTTTTTTTTACACACAACAACGTGCGTTATCTTGTTCATTCGATTATTATTCACGAGCGATATTGAATTATTCACACGTATCTCTCAACGGCATCAACGAGATACGAGGGGATCTGGAAAGAGATATGCAGAGGGTGAATACGTGTTTGTATATGTGTATATCCGTATGCATATATATATACGTATATATACAAATCAACGCCATCGGCATTCGTCATGTCAAGTGTTGGCCAACGAATTATCTACGTATCACGAGTATTTTCACTACTCCAAATAAATCCGATAAAATAATAATAATATCGATGAAATATTTCTCAAATTGAAGAAAACGAGGCGGCGCGTTTTTGTCTTCGGACCGAAAAGTAATTTGAAAAAAAAAAAAAAAAAAAACGTATTGGATAAATGCCTTGAATGGTTTTTACATGGTGTAGGAAATGTGACTCGATGAAATTTTTGTCAACGCCGAAAAATATCGATAAAGTCAATATTTTCATGGAAAATGACGAGCCTCCAATTTGTAAATTTTGTGCAAACGCAGGGATGAATGTTTTCGTTGGTTGTTGTAGTTTTGTTTTTTTTTTTTTTCGTTTCGATGCGAGATTGAGAGCCAATCAAGCTACACGGGATTGACAACGAAAACTCAAAATCGCCTACGGGTATGGAAGGGGCAGGGGGGTGGGGGCAGAAGATTAACGTTGCTGAGTAGTTGTTGCGCGTCGTAGGGACATTTTGATAGATGTATCACAATATGGGTTACAGATATAGTCCGCGGCAGAAGCGAGAGAAGGCGCAGAGTTGATGAAATCATCGGCACGACGCATTGATTAAAACTCTTTCTGTTTTTATTTTTATATGAAAATACATCAGGATTGTGAAAATATACATAGAAAAATGTGTATTAAAAAAAGAAGCAACGAGCAACGCGAGAGAGAGAGAAAGAGAGACACGAAGGAAGGGAGGGAGGGAGATTACATGACGAAACAAAAATTTGAGCGTTGATCTCTCGCAATAACGAGAGTATATGTATTGACGTTTTAGTATCCCCGGACGCCCCTACCCGGCCTTCCAGCGGATATGACATCTGTAGTTGACTTTTTTCTTTTCAATTTTCCTTTGTTTTTTTTTTTTTTTTTTTTTCAACGTGTCTCTGCTGTAGCGCGAGACATGAAAAAGCAAAGGCAAAAAATGGAGCGACATGCGAAAAAGAGAGAAGAGGCGAGATACATTTTGTATACTACGTCGTCATATGGACGTTTGAATAAAGAAAAAACGACATCGATATTGTCTAAAGCCAATTTCGTTTAATCAAAAAAAAAAAAAAAAAAGGACGCAAACGCTTTTTCTATACTCGATACATTTACATAGAGGAATACGCGCGGGGGGGGGGAGGAGGGGGAGACACAGCCACATCGGGATACCAGAACGTATACGCGGAACATTGTGATATGGAGCGGCGGCGCGTATATACGTGTGGACAGCGGAAGAGAGGTAAGCGCGTTTATCAATATTTGTACATTCTTGAAACTGCTGTTGCCCGATTTTAGTGGATAAAGCAAACATCGCGATGTGTCGCATAACATGTGAGCTGCGGAGAATTCACCGAGGCAAGAGCACGCAGCATGTGAAACGAGTGCACACTTTGTATGTGTTTGCAACGTAACAAAGGGACACACACGCGCCAAACTTCCAAACTTTGCCTCCCTCTCCCTGCCCCTCCCCTTCTCTCGCTCTCTCTCTCTACATGTATTCATTTTGTTTTGTTTAATCCTATTTTGACTTTGAATAACTGTATATCTTTGTACGAGTTTTGTTTTTTTTTTTTTTTTTTCTGAGCCTCAAGGTAACGTCAAACGTTTCGAATATTCCGCTGCAGTGTAAAATATACATATATAGCTCCCGATTCTATAGATCCGAGACGAATCACGTATTCAAAATGAAAAGAATACGGTTTGATAAAAATGATGAATAGAAGCGTTCGAATATTAATATCGAATGAAAGCTCGCCAAGATCATTTGTCGAAAAGAGAAAAATAGGAAAAAAAAAAATAAAATAAACGTATAACGCGAATAGTAAGATGAGTTATGACTATGATGGATGACGAGAGAGGTTTCTTCCGTAGTACGATACATTTTCGAGGATGAATATTAGACGAATGAAAATAAGAAAAAAGGATAAGAGTGAAAGACACGGTGAAACATCGCGAAAGGGAAATGCAGAGGCACATTATATACATTTTTATTTTTATTTTTATTTTTTTTTTTTGTTTTTCCTTCATTCGCGAGAGTTTTCTTGGTAGCGGATGTGCGAGGCTTTCTTCTTTGACGAAGAAAGGTGGCGACAGGACAGAAGCGATTTCTTTCGTCTGGCGACTCTATATACGGTGTATATACACATTCATGGTTTTTGCAATTTTCAAAAAGCCCGGACGTGAAATACGCTCCGAAAAGAGCTCCGAAGTAACGAGATAGCAAAATTTTCGTGGTTTTCGACCTCATTTTTGGAGTAAATACGTTTTTTTTTTTTTTTTTTTTCATTTTATTTTATTTTTTTTTTATATAGCTTTTCTGTGTGACACAAACAAATTCAACTCGAGAGCATGACGAAAAATTTACGATCTCCAAATGGTAGATTTGTGTTTATTTTTATTATTTTTTTTTTTTCTGTCTAGGGCGAGCGTGTGCAAATTTTTCAACAACCGCGTGTAACGGTAGGTAGTATGCAGTTGAAAAGAGAAAAAAAAGGAAAAAAAAAAAAATACGGACGAAAGAGGGAAAAAAAAGGGAACGCGCAAAATATTTACATAAATTTATTTGTATACGAGGCTATTTATCACAATATTTAAATATCCCCGTCGTCGTCGTCGGCGTTCGCGGATGAAATTCCCAAGACGACATGGCGGATAGTAAAAAAAAAGTGCGTCGCACGTGACGTCACAATATTCAAGATGAAAATTGAATATCGGAACGTTTTGTTCCCCCCCCCCCACCTCTGCCTCTCGCTCAACCGGGAGAGTAAAAAATAAGACATTAGAGTAGAAGAGGAAAGAAAAAAAAAAGAGGAGAATAAGAAAAATAGAATGGAAAATACGAGGAAAAAAAAAGTGCGAAAGAAAATCTCAGGCAAGAATAGCGAGAGGACAGAGAATCCACTCGAGCTAATAGAGTAAGAGCGAGCAGGGAGGGAACACTTTTTAACGTTAAAATAAAATCCAATTGAATATCAGGCATGTTGCGAACGAGAACGAAAACGAGAGAGCGAGAGAGAGAGAGAGGGAGAGAACGAGCGAGACAGATACAGAAAAGAAAAGTCGACGACGAAGCTTCCTCTTTAGCAATTGCAATAAAACAATCCGGGCAAAGAAGCTTCGAGACTGCATATATGTATATTTCGATCTACAAGACGTTTCAAAAGTCTTAAATATAAGCTCAAAAAGACAGGATGATGAAATGACAAATAGAAAATTAACCAACTATGTTTATTTGCGATGCAACTTTCGTGTTATTTTCGTTTAAATTCAAAGCTGTATTTTTTTTTTTTATAGGAAGAAGATTAAACAGGGAGTACGATGAAGGAAGGTTCATTCCGTTTTGATACTGCATGCACATTTTCCTTCATCGACGCAGCGTAGCGATTCAAGCTTTCAGTTTAATCGAATGATATTTTAAATAAACAAAATGTACAAGAGATAAAAGTCTTGAACAATATTCCGTTCGAATCTTCACGATATTCGTCATTCCTGCTAATGTTATTTTTGTCTTTTGAAAAGCTTTGTACAAAGGTATATAAGATTCGAGAGAGGGAAAGATTGTAAAAAAGACGAAAAAAGATGGAAAACACCAGAAGCAACGTTTTAGCAATGATGGCGGAGGAGGGGGGCGGGGGGGAGGGAATAAAATTAACAAACCAAGAGATAAAGCAAACGAGATGAAAAGATAGGTACAGAGGAACCGGAGGAAGGGAGAGAGTTCCGGGAATCTGAGCGCGTGGCTCTCTTGAAAATTCATGACGCAACCACACACGCGGTATACATGAAAAACGAAAGAAAAAAACTAAGAAAAGAACACGAAGGAGAGAGAGAGAGAGAGAGAGAGATGTAAATGCGTAAGACATTTGACAAAAAAAAAAAAAAAAATACAAGTTCGGAGGTACTTATGAGCTGAGCATTTTCTTCGCATGTGTGCCATACCAGCTAGGCAAAAAGGATCAATTTTTATTTCCCTCGCCAGTCCCGCAACCTCTCACCGGCTCTTTTATTCTCATTTTCGTGGGCGTCAAGCCACATACCACCTCTGATTTACCGTACCACA
The DNA here is from genome assembly GCA_037893425.1 of Campoplex nolae. Classification (NCBI taxonomy): domain Eukaryota; kingdom Metazoa; phylum Arthropoda; class Insecta; order Hymenoptera; family Ichneumonidae; genus Campoplex; species Campoplex nolae. Next base: position 41,407 of record JBBLXU010003159.1, read on the forward strand.
ACTTTATAGGCTCTATCAATAGTACCGCGGTTGACACGAAAAACACCCGAAGGGGAGGAAAAAGAGGAAAGGTAACGGCGGAGAAGGGAGAGGAGAAGGAGGAGCAGGAGAGAGAAGTCGGTTCCGCTGGAATGAAAGCGCTCATGGCTCGGCACAGGAAAATTCAGTAACCTGAAACTCTTGCTATACTGTATACGTACAACCAGCAAGAGAGAGAGAGAGAGAGAGAGAGTGTACCCAAACACACAGTCCTCTCATCACTCTTGGTCCCGGGTCATTTCTCTTTCTCCCCTTCCTCCCTCTCTCTCTCTCTCTCTCTCTTTTCTCTCTCTGGTTGGACTCTCGTTTCCTGTCTCTCCTTTATAACATATATATAATCTCATATACGTATATAGATAACCTGGAAATGGTACAGAGAGAGGGTTGTATGCGGTACGTAGTTATAATAGCGAGGGAACAGTTGGCCAAAAGGTCCTTCTCTCTACCAACCTACGTTAGTACAGTTTCAGCATATTATACGCTCGACTGATCCCATTGCTCCGGGCTTCGCGTCGTCGCTTTTAGCCTCCTAGCCCCTGGACCTCTTTCCTTTTCTACTTCTCTCCTCTTCCTTCCCCCCCCCTGCTCCTCATCTTCTTCCTCCTCTCTCTCTCTTGACGCATCCACTTGCTCCGAAGCGGCCCTTGTACCTACCCTTTCGAGAACGGATAAGAAGCTTCACAAAGGAGGTTTCTCGCCCTCTCGTATCCGGCTCGGCAGACATATATTCCAGGCAAATCCAACCTATATACATATATTTCATTTATCATAGACTCGTATAACCAGATGTAATGTTGTACCGAACTCTTCGTAGTCGTACAGTTATACACGAGTTCGGAACAAGGTAGCATCGCGTATTCATTCGACATTTAGATGGAAAGCTTCAGGAGGAAAGAGTAATTTATCTTTTTTGCTGGCAAAAGGTAGCTCGAAGAATTGAATTTTATTGACATTTTATTCGTTGATGAGAGTATAAATGAACGACGAAAACAAATAAATAAAGCTATTTGCGGTTACGAATTTTCGTGATAAAGAAGTTCCATCGTGACAGGGTCAATATTTGAAGAAAACTTTTGAGTGAGAGAAGAAGAAAAGTTGTACGCTCGGGTCCAGAAGAGTAGGCGCGAAAAGGTTGCCTTTTCGTTAAGTATGAAGCGGGCCGCTGGGCGAGATTCGAGGTTGTTGAGGTCGTAAAATAATTTTTTTTTTTCTTTTTTTTTTCTTTTTTCGCACGCTAGCCAAGTGGCTGGTTACGAACGCGCCTTCTCCCTCGCTCTTTTTTTTCTTTTACGCTGATGTTGAGAGAATTCGAGTCAAACCCCAGGGATCTCTAAAAGTCAGAGTCGAGGTGCGAAACCGTAAGCGGCGGAGCACATGAAGAGCTAAATGAATTAGTTCAAAGGGGTTAACGAATTATTTATCTCGAGCTGTTGTAAGCGCAGAAATAACCTTCAAGATTTTTCAAAGTTATCAGGTCACTATGAAATCTCATGATCGTATTTTGCACGAATTGAGGAAAGAGAGAAAAAAAAAAACAACATGCAGTTGCATGTCAATTTTAGTAGCGAAAAAAAAAAAGAGAAAAGAGTGAAGAACGTGGCGTAAATGAGGCCGATAAAAAGGCTCTTGAAATTAAGAGACTCAGGGCGAAACGAAGCACTGGGGTAAGATGAGAAATCTGAAAAATTTTAGGCCGAGAGGCTGAACGAGGCATGACTCTGCGTGGAAAAAAATGAAATTTTTTGTTACTCGAAATTATTTAAGAATGTTATCGACGTTGTAGATGTGCCTCCAATAACCGGTGAAGTACTGTCGATAACTTGTGTTGAGATCACAGCTAAAATTGAATAGCAGAAAATAATCAATTATATCGAGTATTTTATTGTCTGCCTCAATCGAGGATACATCGTGTAGTAATGATGAATAAAAATAGAATAGATGCGAGTAAAAAATGCGAATGAATAGAAAGAGAATAAAGTTCGATGGACTGAATTTATTCGAGTGTCAAAATAATGATTTTCAATATTTTTTTTTTCTTCGTTGCCGTCTAATTTGTCACTTAATATACGATTGGATCGATCTCTAAGTGTATATAATAAGCAGGGATGAAAATGGAGTTTACCATTGTCACTCGCTAGGCAGTTAGTCGACATTTGTAAAATGTAATTTGCGGTAATTTTGGGGTAAATTATAGAGGCGGCAGCAGCAGCAGCAGCAGCAGCAGCGGCGTGTATAGAAAAGGGGTGAACTAGATAATCGCACATTGCCCGATCGTGGCAGGAGAACTCGATACCCTCGACGCTAATCATAAAATCCGATTGGAAATGCTAAATAGCGAAGGAGATATTGTGGCTCGGCAAATTCACAAACTAATCGGCCAAAATCGATTTTACGAGATATACATATATATGTGTACAGGCAGTCAAATGTATAATATGCATATGTCGCGAGCGCACTATCGTACGGATACCAAGAGATAATATCGTAAAACTATTTCGATGGGTTAGGACTTTACCGAATTTCCAATATTACCTTTTCAATAGTCCTCAAAAAAATGTCTTGCCCGAGAACCGAGGGGAGAAATGAGGGAGGGAGGGGTGGAGGGAGAGAGAAAGAAGGATTCTGGGACTTTGAAACTCGGGAAATTCGGTAAAATGCTTCCCTGGGTTTCCTTAGAGCGAGATGAGCTTTGGAAGGTAGTATCAGCTGCGAGTATATATATATATATATATATATATATACATAAATATATCTTTTTATACGCGTTTGCGAAAGAAAATGGCCGAGTGGATAATTAAATTGCAAAAGCTGCGGCAGGGGTAGAAAGATGCTCTCGTAATAATACACTATTTTGTATTTTCCGTCTTTCTCTTTCTCGCTCCGTGTGTCTGAGCGCAGGCATTTGTTCATAATAAACTCTTTGTCTTCATTTTTTTTTTTGCGAAATAGTAGAAACGGCGTATTAGAAGCGTTGAACAAAAGGCTCTGAGGTAACAACACGAATGTAGGAAAAAAGGAAAGACGAATGTTCAGTGTGTTAAACCGGGCGTCGACGCCGCCGAGCGAGCAGGATTAACGAATTTCAAACACGAAAAGTGCCTGGCCAACGGGGGTCTATAACACTACACCAACTATCGTATAAAGTAAGTATATATATATATATAAACCAATTTTCTCTGTGCAAGCAGGATACTGCTATCGTTGCGGCTGAGGGAATCATGTTTTTGTGGCATTCAAGTTCGCATGATTTGTAACTTTTCGTGCTGGGTAAAAAAAAAAAATCTTTTATTTTCATGTAAAAATTTAACAACCACGTAATCAGTACTCGAATGAGCAAATAAGATCTCCAACAGCTCATCATCTTTTTCTTCTAGATATTCCGAGATAGCAGAATTTGTTTAAAAATAAAAAAAAAAAAAAGGAAGAAAAAAAATCCCCTTCATAGTCCACTCTTTTCGTTCTTTCAGTATGTCTTTTTTGTCAATACCGACGAATTGATATGTCTGAAAAATGGAGGCCGTATAAGGGATAAATGACCGAAAATAGAAAGAGAAAGCGTAAGAGATAAAGAGAGAGAAGAGAGAGAGAGAGAGAGAGATCGAGAGCTAAGTATTTCCATTTTCTTCAAACGATCAATATCGAGCGTTGCAGGTGGAGGACGCCGGGGATTTCTATATGTACACTGAAAGAGGATGAAACAGAGGGAAAACCGTATCAGAAATCCTGATTTCGATATTTGCATGAATAAATAGAATTTATTCATAGAAACGTTTCAATATACGTCATTTTCTGTGCCCCTCTTCTCCGTTCTCCCAATCTCTCTCTTTCTCTTTCTCTCTCATTCTTGTGTATATATATATATATATATCATAAGCATAGTTGGAAGCGAAGGATCTCCCTGGCGGACTTGGCCATCCGCGGGGTTCTGACCTCAAAAGTTTGAATGACCAGGAATATTCCGCCAACTGTAATATCCTGAAACACCGACAGAGAAAGAAAGAGAAAGAGAGAGAGAGAGAGAGAGAGAGAGGGCAAGGAGAGCGAAAGACTGATGAATGGAAACTTGTCCAAGTTTTGCAGCTAAACCATGCGAGAGAAATCCCCTCCGTACGGATACGAGGAGAGAAACGGAAGGGAAAAAAGGAAACGGAGTGAGACGCTCCACTTATTTTCTTCTATTTACAGTTGATCGTAATTAAAATCCGGAGATGAATAGAGCTGGGTCAGAGATATTAGAAAAAGAGAACAAAAGTTACAATGAAGCTAAAGAAAAAGTGAGGAATAAGGGTGTTAAAATTTGGCAAATTCATTGGCGCGGTGCTCTTAGCGCTTACGTAAGATACGAGGATAAAGAGGAATAGAGAAAGAGAGAGAGAGAGAGAGAGAGAGAGAGCCAGAGAGCGTTGTTTCACTTACACAAATCTCGTCGCCAACTGTAACTGGATTTGGGACTGTGCGAAAACATGTATCTTGTAGCACTAGCGGCGGTGTGTAGACTCAGCCAGTGAACAATTCTCTCCTTTTCTCTCTCTCTCTCTCTTTTTTACCCGAAAATGAGAGAGAGAGAGAAACAGAGAGTTTCAGGATGCTGCTACATTGTGTTTTACTATTGCTGCTGAACAGCCGCACCTTACTTTCAAAACTCCAACCCCTCTAGTCGAGAGTAGCCGTACATTTCTCTATCACCCTCTCCCTCTCTCTTGCTCTCTCACTTTCTACGTAAGTGCAGCGCCCCTAACGGTTAACGATAAATCACCGTTGCAGTACCCGAGAGCCTCCTTAACCCCTCGTCCTTTCTCACCCCCATCATCCCGTTCTCCTTTTCGTGGGCTCTTTGCGGGTGAACGAGGCAGAAGTTCGCACACAGTAGTACACACTCGTACGTGCGCGAGCCCAAAGCACAAACATACATACGAGCAGATATAGGAGAGTCAATACACATCTCGCGGGGATAACTCGTACTCGTGAGCGCAGTTAAATAAATAGGACTGTTAAAATCATAATGGACTCTTGGCGTGGGAGAACGCGGTGATTGATTCGCTTGAAATTTTGCCAACTAACGTGCACTTTAGCACAATCCCAACATAGATTCGTGTCTATACGTACAGGCTGAGGTAATAACTATTAGCACCGGGAATATCGTTGAACCGGTAATGCTTCGGAAGAATAATAAAAAAAATATTAAAAAAAAAAAAAAAAAAAAAAAAACACTTTCCACAAAAATTGGATGATTCCAAGCGCAGCCATCGAATCCTGTGGCCGGGATGTTGCTCCATTTTTTTTTTCTCTCTCTTTCGAAAATAGTATTCGATACATATTTCAGATATTGTTTCGCGAGATCTGACTGAAAAGCTTACGAGAAGAGTTCAAAGGTAAGGAACAGAGATTGAAGAAAAATCGTATTCTTTTATCGAATTAAGCTCATTCGTTGTGCATTAGAAATAATAAACAAGCTTTTATGATTAGAAAATCAGAAAGAAGAATCTGACTCGGTCCGTTTGTTAGTGCCCAATTGATGGCTCTCTTGAATTCTATTTCAACCGTGGTACTCGCGGTACCGCGCATTCAGAATGAATTTCTCGGATGTGCCAATTAATCGGAGTAGCGCGCTCGCTCTTTGTTACCCCTTCTTTGTTTCGTTCAACGCACACGTAGAGACCCACGTACACACACGCACGCGGGGTGGGGGGGGGGTGGGGGGGACATAGACGCGCGTGCACGCGTACGAACGGAAATAAAATTGATTGAAAGCGTCGAATCATGAAATGAAATTGCCATGGTATCCTTAGCGACGAGAGAGAATTGTTTGGATGCAAGTGCAGCTATATCTTTGGTTCCAGATAAAAATCAAGTTCATGGCTATTTATATATTATTTGTTTCCGTGCATATACGAAATCCGCGGCTTATACGAGAAAAACAAAACAAAAAATAAAACAAAGTAGGAAATAACATAAAATTGGTAACGCACATTTATACAGGTAAAAATAAATAAAAAAAAAAAAACTGGAAACAAAACGTGGGAGAACGGTACTTTATTTAATTGTTTATTGTTCGTTTATTTATTTGCTGACAGCGTCAAGTTGTGCGTGAGATATAGGAAAAGGGTGAAAATTAGGAGGGGAGGGGGGAGGGGGGGGGTGAACTGCTGAAGGGAGAAGCGACTCGAAGCAGATACGCATCGGGTATAATGATCCCGAGGGAGGTTTTCGTCGCATCCTCCTCTGCCGTGGGATGAAGAGCAAACGAGATAGAATACGAGAGAGGAGCATATTGTTGTTGCGCTTTCAGCGTTTATCGCCAACTAAATTAGCGACGACATATTTTATGGGCACGTCGATGACAAGAGGAGGGGGGGGGGTAGTTTATAGCTAGCAATGTTGTATAACGCCGGGTGAACGTTGAAACGGTGCGAGGCAGTATGCTACGCGGTAAATATCGCCCTGCTTGTAGCCTAGCGCGCAGAGTCACCAAATACAGTAAACATACATATATAGGAAAATTTACTGTTGAGCTTATACGTGCATATGTAAAGGGTGTCCGAGTTTGTCGATTATGTATAAAAAAAATGTTCATTTTGACCACAATTTCGTATGGTTTTTTTATTTATTTATTTATTTATTTTTTTTCAATCAGTTCTCATTTCGGTGAGCTATCGATTTATATCAAGTAGGCTCGTCCTTCGACAAGATTTCGAAGCAGTTGGTAATGGAGGTAAAAGACGTAAGGCAAATCTCCCGGAGCTCAGCATTTCGTGGTAAAAGCGAAGAGAAAAAAAATCAAGTTTTGAGAAGTTTCGCGTCATTTTTGAGAAATATTTTGGATCTGCTTTCAACGCTATGCCATTGTCGATTGAAAAGTATCGTCAGCGACTTGTTTTCGAGTCATTTGTGAGGCTCAAAAAGATTCGGTTACTGGAGCATTTCGAACGACATCGATGAATGCATGGGCTCACTATACTGTTGGGCTTGAAATTCAACCGAGAATATCAAGGCTCACGTTGTCGAGGGTTCGAGTTTGGGACACCCTGTTAATATATATATTTGAATATGTACACTGAGGGAGACTATCGGAGACCGAGGTAACTGCCATGACGCTTAATAACGAGTGTATGCAGCGCGGAGGATGCGCAAGAGAGCAAGAGAGCAAGAGAGCAAGAGAGAGAGAGAGAGAAAGGGTACCCATGGAGCTTTACAAGCTGCGACTAACAAGCTCATTTGCGTTATGGGCGCTCTCCGAAATCGCCTCGAAAAATCAACGAGAGGGAACAAAACGGTGGCGTGTGCGAGTCTCGCGAAAAGCGATCACAAACCAAACAATCGTCGAGGCAAAACGCGCTTCATATCCTTCGAAACGAGATACACCCGGATTCTCTGCTGCACGAACCAAGTGTATTTGCAACGGTTTTGCCTGCGAGTATATAAACCTCTCCAGGGGGTAAATTTGTTCATGCTGCACCCAGGTGTTTCCAAGATGCGCTCATCTTAATTGGGATAATACGGGCACTTTTGACAAGGTACTAAGATACGAACAATTTTTAACTGTTTGTGTAAAAAAAAAAAAAAAAAAAAAAAAAAAAAACAAAAAAAAATGAATACGTAACCTTTAATTGCATTAAAAGTTGCACACAATTTTTTTTTTTCAAACGTAAAGGAAAATCCAGAAGTCATTGCGAGAGAAAAAATGCATTCAACGTTTATGAGGCGTGCGTTAAAGAATACGACTGAAAACTTTTTTTTTTTTTCTCCAGAAATTCACGCAATTTACCTGCTAATCTGTATACATACTCTAGCTGCAAAAATTCTAGCCAATTTTTTTTTCCACTTACGCTCTCGTGGTACGACTATTTTTTAAAAATATTTTGCAAAAAGCTTTGCTCCTTGTTTGTCGTCTTATCAATGAATTATTTGGAAAACTGAATGAACAATTTGAGATTCAAAATCGCAGAAAAATAAATGTTCGATATCGAAATAAAGGTATAAATGAATTTTTATTGAAGATACCAATGGGAAGTAGAAAAATCTCAATAGTCATGCATGGTTTCCAGTTCTTTTTTTTTCGATCCGATGAGCATGAAGTTGAAATGCCGTAAAAAAACTGAAATCACTGCTGTGATAATGCCGACGCTGTTCGACAGTTGATCTCACGATCGTTGTCATTTGATTCCTGGGTGTATTATCATTTTCGATTACGTTATGAATCTGTTAAAAAAGTTTTGGATTTATGAACTTATTTCCGAAGTATTGTGTACTGACTGATAATTTTGGAATTTCGAACTTTTCGGTCATTCAAAGTTAGGAATTTGAATCCGGCCTGCTCTTCTCTTCGCGTTTGAATACTCTTTCGAATCGTGCACGATTCATTTATTTGTCTACGCATTTCTCAATTATCTCTGTTAAATATTTACTCGACCCACAACGAGTCGAACTAACCGAGATATATCTGGCTAAAATCAATGCCATAATTCGACGTTTCGGCAAATCCTTATTTTCCGAACTCGGCTTTGAGAGAGAGAGAGTTCGGAAGAACGGAGCACGATCATTCGAATGGAATGATTTTGTTGCAAAAATATAAGGCTGAAATGAAGCTTGCGTCATTTGTATTTTTACGCGATTTTTTAAACAAATGAACTGTACGTAAAAACAAAAATGAATAAACAAATGTGAACAATAATATGAAACAAAATGAATTTAAGAGTCATCGAGCTCACGTGACCAACTCAAAATCGACGGTGGCGTCTCTCGTAGTAAAATATATTTATATATAGTATAAATATAGTCGCTGACACACGTCAGACGCCTCGTGTGTATTCTACCGGATTTTTCCGTGACTTTTTATTGAAATCGCGATAAATAAATTTCGTAATGTGCAAGAAAGTGGCGTGAATCCAGCTCTGGTCTCTTCAGTTGTGGCAAATGTGTGTACAATTTGTAATAAAATAATTATTGTGACTGCCGAAAAAGCTGTCATGGCGCGAGCAAAGCGCCTTGTATTTTTTGTTAATTTATTGTGTTGATAAGAGATATCTGATCTCCGAAAAGGGAGCACAGCCGGAACCGGGTAATTAAACCGAATTTTTTGATATTTTTTTATATTCGCGTAATCATAAAATTCGCGTCAAAATCCGGTAGAAATAGAATTTTAGTTTGCTTTTTTGGCACCTGGCGCTGCGTATGCCATCGCTCGATGACTCTTAAGAATTGAAAATTTCATTTGTTATTCGATTTCTACGATAGAGTCAATTAGTTTTCTGATTAGTTGATATTAAATTGAGTATATGAAGAATGAGAGGAGGCGATAGTTGGGTGTTGAAAGATCTTGAAATTTCTAAGATCGAACAACAGGATGGAGTATGAGGAGTCGAGATGTTGTACAGACGAAGGGTCAACAATGCACAATTACATTAGAATAAATATGAGAGATATTTGTGTGACTTACCGATCTCCTGATTGGTAATTCTGGCATGATTTCGTTGAACAAAAGTTCCAAAGCAGATCGCAAGGGTGAGAATGATGCGATGATTCCGAAGGGATCCGTTGAGGAGGAAGAGTTTGGTGTTGCTGAAGGAGGATGTTGGGCCGATCGCGGCGTTCTTCCCTGACGTACACATTGCACTTTATTCGTATTTGTTTGTTTGTTTCTTATTTTTTTTTTTTTCACGTACGTGTGTATATCACGAGAAACGAATAAGATCGGTCGTTGACGACGAGGGATAACGATACGAGGATGCGGAGAAGAACACGCGTAGAGGTGGAGAAAAGTACTTGGAACAGGGAAGGGGGGGGAAGGGGGGGGGGAGGAGAAGCGCCAAGCCTCTTGACTCGACGAAGCTTTTCACTAGCCTGACTAGAAAAGGGTAGCGAGTCGAAGGAGAGAGAGAGAGAGAGAGGGTAGTGACTCTCTCTCTGCCCCTGAGTGAATGAGTAGTTCGTGTCTTTGTTTCTCTCGCGTTTAAAACGATAGTAAAAAACAAAGGGGTATTCGGGCACCCCCTTTTCGCACTTTTCTCGGCCACGCTCTGTAACGCCCACTCGAGGTCAGACTCTCATCTCCCAATTTGAGCGGCACAGCGGAGCTAGCCAGGAGGGAGAAGAAGTGCCTCTTGTTCTCTCACTTGGCGTGTGTGGGGGTTGCGACCCTCGGTGTGTACAAGAAGCCAAGTTCTATATATAAAGAGAGAGAGAGAGAGAGAGACGGACCAGGCTTTGGTGTTACATCGGTGACGTTCGTAATACTCTGTTTCTCGAAGCTCCGCTGTCGTTTCAGAATCGGATCTTAGTGTGACCGTATAGTCAAAAAACACGCACGAGGACGAAAACACTGGCACATAAAAAAAGGGGGCAGGGGAGAGGGGAATAAAGATAGGTAGAGGGGAGGCATGCACGAGCGAGCCGAGTGAGGAGATCTCGTCTCGATGCAGTTCGCTTTCTTCTTTCACCGGTCGACTCTCTTAGCCATGCACGTGCTTGAAAACTCGACGAGGCTCTCCCGGCACCCGTCAGCACTCTCCTCGTGCCCTCTCGGGCTTCCTTCGCGTTTGGCTTAATTGTGGAGGAGTTTTCTCTTCCCCGAGCGCTTTCCCTACAGCGTTTTTCTTCGAGGTGCTGCAACTCTCTGCTGTAACCAGCAGACTAAGAACTGCCCCGGGGATATTCCGAATAATTTTCGCGGCCCTTATACCGTTGCTTCGACGCCCTCACAGTTGGCCTCTCTCCGTACAAGCCTGAAACAGCAGTCCCGCAGCAATCCCCGGAGAAAGGAGCTCAACCCCAAAAACTTGTGTCACTCACTCGCCAAGTTCCACTTGTTTGCACCACTCTGTTGCGGGGAAAAAAAAACGAGAGCCCGGACAAGGGTCTATCTGTCTGTCTGTCTCGTGGCTCTTGGCGTCGGGGACTCTTGGGGGCGCGTCGCAGAACAGCTCGTGGGTTATTGGCCACGACAACAGTGATGACGACGACGACGACGACGACAGTGGCGACGGCGACAGCGACGGCGACGGCGACGCTGCTCTCTCGCCGATCTGAAGACGAATGTTGCTTTAAGTGCGTGACTCACACGCTCTTAGTATACATTTATACATCTCGAATATATACACAAAACCACCACACTTTTATTATACATCATGCTGTCGAGCGATATGTGGTGATCTTCTATTTTACTGAGAGAACAACAACAAAAAAGAAACAAACAAACGACAGTCAACACACGACAAACGCTCGCCGTCTCACTGATGATCAGTTCTGGCAAACCATTTTTTTTTTTTATCGACTAGAGCTTCCAAATAAATTTTCCTTTTATTCGCATGCAAAAAAATATCAAACGAAGCTGTTAACAAAGCTTCGGCAAAGGATCTTGCTACGCGGTGTTATTAATATTCCATTGTAAATCAATATTAAAATATATGCGATCAATTTCATGTTACAGCTCGAAGTACTCTCTAAAGATTTCCAGTGTCACCGGATGAAAAATCGTAAAAAAAAAAAAAAAAAAACAATATCGTATCCAATAACTCTTGAATGCAATATAAATAAGGATGCGTATATAGACACATTAAAATGACTGTAAAAAGTCGTTCATCGTCGTGGTACTTTGGATGCTGAGTAAAAAAAAAAAAAAAAAAAAGTTATTTGTTCGTGTTTGTACGTTGATAAATTTGTGCCAATAGTGAATAAACGCGGGCTTGTATTTGCTCCTTCTGCTCGTTGGAAGCTCGAGGGCACGATTAAAGGGATCAGAAGGCCGATATCGCTAAAGAATTATCCGATAAAAATAGGATTTATCTCATCTATCGCGGCTACCCAACATATTATACATATATTTAAGAGGAAAGGAAGATGAGCGACGGAGAGAAGGGGGAGGGGGAGTACCACGAGCCAAGAAAGTTTCGAGGAGGATGGTTGCGCGCATCTAGCACACGCCTTGAGGATGAGAATGTATAACGGAAAGATAGATAGATAGAGAAAGAGAGAAAGATGGTGAAGCGTATTCGAAAGATCTTTGCGTTTCTGTACGGCTACACAGTCATAGACGACAGTCGGAGGAGTCGGGTATAGAGAGAAAAAAAAAGGAAAAAAAAAAAAAAAAAAAAAAAAAAACAAGAACGGGGCGAGAGAGCTGGGAGAGTTGGGAGTGTGCGGAACTACAGGTATATATTAGTGGTTCGGCGACTATATTGTAGCGTATTGAGGCAAAGATCGAGATAAAGAGAGGAGAGAAAGAGAGAGAGAGAGGGGAAAAAAGGGACGCCCCAGGGATAAGGATATGAGACTCGAGAGCACACACAGTGCGAAAGAAAGAGCCGAGAGAAACTCTTATATACTCCTCACCAACTAGAAGGAAGTGGATCTTTTCTTCGGGACTTTAGCCACTTTTGCAACTCTACGATTCTTCATCTTCTTCCTTGCTTTTTCTCTCTCTCTCTCTCTCTCTCTCTCTCTCTCTATCTCGCTTTCTTTTTTATTTCTCTTTCTCGCTTGATACTTTCGTGAACAGGAGCGCCCTCTCGTTTTCTACACTTATTCGCTTTCGCTCGTATGCTCGATCGAGACCAAAAGGCCAATGCGAAGATACAGAAGAGTGTGAAAATGGGTAGAAAAAAAAAAAAGAAAGAAAGAAAGAAAAAGAAAACGATTGAAGCGAAGTGGGTAGCTGTTGAGGGTTTTTGGGGGGTTGATAAACACAACGCAAATGATAGTCAAAGCGTAAGCGACAAGATATATTTCAGAGACAGTCATTTTTCACACTCTTAGCTCCCCTTAACGGACAAAACGTTATTCATCGGATGACCTAGGGAGAGTAAGAATAACGCGTGAGTCGAAATAAAACATGAACGTCGCCCATAAACGACGAGGAGCTATTTATTTTGCAAAAGGAATAAGGAATTTCGTGACTTTGAGCATTCACGAAAGATGAGAGAAATGAAATACAAAAAAAAAAAAAAAAAAAAAAAAAGAAAAAACGAGCGAGAGAAAGCCGAAAAAGAGGAAGAAAAAAATAAATAAATAAAGTGCACGAGACCAAAAAAAAAAAAAAAAAAAAAACGAGAATGAATAACGAGAGGCGAAGGGAGAGAAATGGAGTCTGTGTATACAGGGCTCGACTTTTTCTGCCCCTCGGAGCAATCGGCATGATGGAAAGACGAAATATTACCGCCGATCACATTTGTCCCACAGACTGCGGTTAATACCGCGTGTGTACACGCGGCTATATAAATAATTTTCTTTAGTGCGATCCGATTCAGGCGCGAGAATTTCGGACATTTCTCCTCGATTGTCGCAATTTTCGTTTCAATATTTTGCTTCAAGTTTTTTGCTCTCTGAAACAAAATATTCGCTTCTCTGTTGCTCTCTGGCTGCAACAAGCGCCTATACTTTCAACTGTGAAAATAGCTTCGATTATTTCGCGCTGTCAGCAGCTCAGCCACCCCAATTTCTCGCGTTCAATAAAGCTACGCAGATTTCATTTGTGCCATTAAACGAATTAATTTTCGAGCGGTGCGCGCCGCACACCGAACAACATCGAACATTAGGCAAAATTGTTATAAAAAAACATCGCGAGGTATCGATACTTATGAATTCGTTATGCGGTAGCGCGCTAGAAAAAGGTTTCGAGTGTGATCAACACTTTCGAGAGATCTCAACAGGATATGAACGATAAAATTAGAGTGAAGCGAGAAAAAAGAAGGTTTCGTAAAAGCCCGCGAAGGTGTAACGTAGGAACAATGCGACGAGAAAAATAAATGCTGGAAAACATGTTTCTACCGCTCCGCACCCTCTACTTTTCCGGTTACAGAGGTCAGTTTGGCCATTCGCGATAAATTTTTGAAAACAAACACGAGTCAAGCTGTTTGTCGATGTGAGATTTCGTCCCGAGTATACTCAGATATCTAGAGTCGCGGTTTGTTACTGCATTTCCAAAGAGACTAATTTTCACCAACACTGCATATTGCTTTTTCTTTCAGATACCGAAGAAAGAATTATTTTTTCTCAATTATTTCGGATTTCTTCAACAAATAATTACGCTATTGAAGGACTCAATTATTCGACAAAATGAAGGGATTGCGTATTAAAAAAATTTGACTGATATAACCCGTTACGTGTAGCGATGTATTTTGAAAGCCGAAAATTTGAGACTGTGCGCGACGCAGACTATGGAGTACACGAGAAAAATTGATAACTCTTCCAAGTAGTATCTGCTACAAGAAAGCTTTAATAATCTCATGAATAAGGCATCGGAGATATAAACTCCGTTAAAACTTTTTTTTCTCTCCCTTGAAATGGGTAGCATTTATCAGACATGTGAATTGTAGCTGAAAATTTTCAGAGGCGCGCAGCAGCATATACAGAGAGAGGCAAAGAAGAGGAAGAAAATCGAGGTGGTACGGGGAAGGGGGGGGGGGGGGGAGGAGCACCATATTTTTTTTCCCCAAAGTTGGTGAAAAATCCATTTTTCCCCGGGAGGCTCTGTAATACGCAATTTTCCCCGGACGTCATTCGATTATGCATCAATTCCCGGTAGTGGGTGAGCGGAGTGGGTGAATGCTCGCGTGGGCATGCGGCGCCCGGGGATGAGGAAAAAGAGCAGGTAGATAGGCAAGCTGCTTCGTCGCGCATCAATTTTTCTTACCGTCGTTGGGATCGTCGAACGAAACGGGAGGGGAGAAAGGTGGGGGGGAGGGGGGGGGATAGACACATTTTTCTCACAGTGGTATATAGAGCATCCTCTATTATCTATCCATGCGTGTATATACACCGCGTCTATCTATGTATTTTTTCCAATATATGAATGACTAAGCTCGTGCATGGGATATTCGATCCTGACTGCTCCCGGAGAATCCCAGTCTGTCAATTTTCATCAGACTCCCTCGTGCTTGCAATACTCTATTCATATTTATTATTCATTATGATCTCATGAAAATTAATTGCCTAGAAAAGTACGATAAATTGAATAAAAATAGAACATGAACATGAGAAGAAAAAAAAAAAAACAACAACAAATACATCACTGCATACTCGAAAAACAATCGATCTTGCACTAAGAGCCTTTAGTCTTTGGGTACTGACGACGGCGATGGGACTGTGCAAAGACTGTAGGTGCGAATATAGGGCTGTTGCACGATCTTCGCTTAGGGCGTCAATGTGCCGTCGACCTGACAGGAAAAAAGGTAGGAAAAAAAAAAAAATCCTCATAAATCGGAGCTGTCACGTGCGTCGTTGCTGTTGCTTCGTGAAGTGACGAAAAGCGACAGGCAGCCCGGATTTTCTTTGAAACTATTGACTAGGTTATTTTCTATATAAACTCCAGAGGCTACTCTCAAACTTGGTTAAACTTTTATATATATATATATATATATATGCAGTCGCCATATATAAACGGTAAATAATTTTTTTTTTCTCGCGAGTGATAACAGAAAATGCTAAATTTTCGAGGGAAACAGTGCAGCGAAAATAGATTCAATAAAAAGTAGATTGAAGCACTGAAATGCCGGTACCAATATTTTTGTGAATTCTTAGTATGTGCATGAAAGAGAGTTGAAAAAAATAAACGCGTCTATTATTATATACGGTTCCGCATAGGATCGTTACCGTTGCTCCTCTGCACTTTTTTCTTTTTTTTTTTTTTTGTATTTTTTTTTTTTTTTCTTTTTCTTTGATTCTCGTACTACCTCGAACTCGACCATTCCCTGGTCAGCGTTTCAATTAGCCCATGTTGTTTCGCGACGCTGACGGATAATTCAATTTTCTACATATTCGATATTTTTTTTTTTTTTTCCTCTTGTATTTTTTCCCCCTCTTTCCTGGCTTTCGACAAACTTTTCTCTCCGCGCTGTCTCTCAATTCGAATGGAAATACAAAGGGTTGGAGAGCACGTGAACGCAATTCGAGGTGACACGCGAACGGAGTGGTAAAATCGAAGCTCGTGAAACTATTCTCTCCTGCTCGCGGAAATGGTGGCGAGGAGGAGGAGGAGGGGAAAGGGGCGGGGGGAACTTTATGCGATGGGCATATGTATCTCAATTTAGCCAAATATATAAATAGTCTATACTTCATATGCACGCGTGTGCGAAGCTTGTATGACAGACGCAGATTCGACAGATTCGGGTGCGTGACGATTTTATTGACTTTTCTTACCGAACGAGAGCATTTTACTATGAGAAAACTCGACAGTCCTTCATCGATCGCCGAAATAAACGAAAGCTTTTTTTTGTTGTCTTCGTATTGTCAAGAGTTTATTAACGAATTGCTATCACGTCAAATTTGAACGGGATTTACGCGCTGTTTCCTTTGACCTTATTGTAATTAGTTTTTTTTTTCTTTCGAAAAGCCAGGCGTCGAGCCACACTGCCGGGACCCTTGATTTCGATGGTTGAGTCGTTGCATTGAGATTTTAAGAATGAAAGAATATAAGAAACTCGAACTGCACGCGAAATGCCCGAGTCTGGCATTCGAGGATGTCAGTTTCGTTTATTATTTTTTTTTTTTTCCGTTATGCGTGATCTGTAACGAGAGTTAAAGTCAAGAGATCAAACGAATCTTATTTCATTGTGAAATATGGATCGAACCGAAAATACTCTCGCAAATATAACGAGACACGGCCGTTAATAAATATCGCTTAAATCTTAGTTGCACGTTCGAATAACATATACACAGTGTACGCGTGAACAAATGAATCGCGCTTGTGGAAGGAGTACACTAAATTGAAAGTTATTATCGCCAAGTTGATGCTTAAGGCGCAAAAGCAGTTATAGTAGTGTTCGCTCTCAGATAACAAACGTTAACTCTACTATGAAGTACTTTTCAATAGAAAATTCAGCGGGTTTAGTCAATACTGCGAGGAACGGGAGATGATTTTGTGGAAGATCTTGAAACAAAGGTAAACAGCATAGCTGTTGACACAGTATCCGGCAAAGTTTATGTGATTAAGAGTTATATATCTGCAGCTTGAAACGAGAATCGCTACGGGACACCTTTACAGCGAGAAAAAATTCTTTTTTCATTCTTTTCGAAAGCTTTCAAAAATATTTTTAATCAATTAAAGCTCTTTCGGGAGGAGTCGCAGGTTCGCCAAGTTTTTTTTATTTTTTTTTTATTTTTTTTTCTTGCCTTTTTATAAAGTAGAGTTGCGACGCGTGAATTAGCTGTTTATCGTCACAGCTTTTTCGCGATTCTGATTGGTTCGCTGTCTCATTACACGCAGTCCAAGTAGAAATCTCAAGTCGATCAAATGATGAGTCTGAAGTTATTCTGTCTGCTCTCAAATGTCACGACGACAACTCGGATTCCTTCTCTTGACGCAAATCGCATATATGCATCGGAAATAAAAATAAAGAAGAAAAAATATTCTCAATAAATTTCGCAAAAGAGAAATTTCATGAAAACTTGAGAAAAATTCAATCGACTGTTAGAACAACGTTGAGGTTTGTTTAATAATTTAAAAATAAAACGTTAGACAAGAAAAATTGTGAAGATTTGTGAAACTATGATTCGTTGACAGTTGTCCCAAAATCCTTGAATATTAATTACTGAAAGAATGAGAGTAACAAGATCGAAAGATAAAGAATAAATGCGTAAGCATTATTGAGTTTCTCCCTGTCTCGATGAACGTTTTTTAAGGGTTTTGACTTCTCGTACACTTTGGAATGACAGTAGCGCGAGGTTGAACCGAGTTTTTAAGGATCGTGGAGCCAACAGCTGACCAATATGTCTCTGAATTGGTTCGTCGTCTTCGAGTCGGAGTGACGCACGCATTAGTCCTTTGACACACCGAGTTTTTTTTTTTTTTGTATAGAGGGTAGAATACCGAATTTCGGATAAATCAAATGTTTTCTCATGCGGAAGATTGATTGACGCGTGAATATGTCTGACTACAAATATACTTGGCACAGCTCTATCATCATCAATTCGATAACTTTATTCCTTGCTTTAAAATCTAATTTCGGAGTAGATTTGAATTGACATCTTCTGCGTGAAATTACGATTAGGTTGGCAAATATTCATATGAATATATTGAAATCATTTCATAATTCTGTGAATCCAGTTATTCGCAATTTTTCGTTAAAATTTTATATTCGCTGTGAAATTTTGTTTAAAAATGGAAACGACTCTTTCGAGGTAGCATCATGACTTTTTTCTTTGTCGCTCGAGTGCGTTCAAAGGGAAAAGACGGAAGTGCCAGCGCGATAACAGAGGCCTCATGTTCCATAATCTTTGAAGCGAGAAATGCGCGTTGATTCGATTTCCCATTAATTATCATTTCGTGTTTGAATAAAGTCTCTCGCTGGTCGATATATTCATGATCGACTCCATTTACAAAATGCAACAGACAAATAGACCGCTGATTAATTTCATCGAAATTCTAATTTCTATACCAACTCATCTACTTCAGCGAGAGTAATTACCGCACTCTCGCTGCTGCAAAATAATTCGAAAGAGATTCTCTCGCACGTGATGACTCCGTGCAGAGCTTTCAGGGATTGAATCGCGTTATTGACCGAGAGATTGAAAGCGATATCATTTCCACTTGTAGAACGTGAAGCGTGACCGCATCAATCGGAAGAATGAATGAAAAAAAAAAAAAAAAAAAAAAAAAAAAAAAGAACAACAAAGTATTCGACTTGGAATTTAATCCCGAATCTGACTTCGCGGTGTTACTTAACCTTTAATTCCAAGACCCCCCGCATCTACGTACGTATATAATGTATGTATAAATATATAGGCACATGTGTGAATATTTGTTTCAATGCAATAGGCAGACGACACTGCGGCGGGGACTCGAGAGTAGTATCTCACTTGAGACAGAAAGATGTGAGTTCTCTTGTGTAGAGCTCTCTCTCTCTCTCTCTCTCTCTCGTAAACACGCACACGCCCTCCTATAACGGACCGAGCAATCCAGCATCAGCTACTTAAACATAGCGTGTTACACTCGAGAGACAAACAAGCTATCCGTTCGCATCTCGACCACTTGAGGAGGAACGCACTTGAGAAAACGAGAAAAAAAATAAATAAAAAGAAATAACGAAAAAAGAGAAAGGAACGAAATAGAGGGAGAGAGAGAGAGAGAGAGAAAAGGAGTGATTTGGGAAGGGAAGAGAAGCGATACGTAACAGCGCCGAGTCATTGTACCCTGAACCCTTTTTTGTTTTTTTTATATATATATATTCAAGACACATGTTGAGATATGCATCGAAACGAAGCAATTTTTCAATTTCTTAATCTACACATTTCGTATCTATCGAAGTTATAAGAGAGAGAGAGAGAGAGAGAGAGAGAGAGAGAGAGAGAGAGAGAGAGAGAAAAAAAAAGAAACCGAAAGAGATAGTACGAAGCAAGAGAGTAGAGAGATTGATCGACTGCAGCATTTATTCGAGTCTCGATAGGATCAACGGAAAAAAAAAAATTAAACATAATAAATGAATATAGAGTACACCACGCTCGAGAATTTCTCGACCAGAAGCACTTTAATTATTCGGAACAAGTGAAGAAACGATAAAAAAAAAAAACGAAAAATGAATATAATACAAAACATGCTCCGGTCGTTTTTCAAAAGCTTCGAAAATTGAAGGATCGCCCGCCACCGTAATAAGATGACCACCGTTAAAGAAACGTTTCCCTCTTCTCTTCGACAAGATAGAAGAGCCCTGCGAAAAATTGATGTAGCGTAATAACAAAAAATGATGAAAGAGCAAGAAGAGGGAGGAGGGGGAGGGTGGGGCCAAGAGAGAAAGAGAGAGAGAGAAAGAGAGTTACCTCAGGCCGCTTAGTAATTATTATAAATCAATATTGTCGGTAATTAATGGCTTCGGTGTGTGTTGGATCCTCGGAACTTTGGTACGCATCTTCGTATATGGATACATATATATCACACTTGTGTACAAAGAGTTTTTTTTTTTTTTTTCCTCTTTCCCAACGTCGAGATTGAATCTGTCGCTGAGGTAATAAAAATAAATAATCTCCACCGCTATACGAAACATGCTATAATGTATATTAGTACGGTGTATTTATCTCAATGTGTATACAGATATAACGGACATCTGACACCTATCCATACACACACACACACACACACACAGAGGAATATATATCTATGTGTATGAAGGGAATGAAGAATTTGGTGTACGTCGCAAAATGGGCAGCATCAGTATCGCGGAGCACGTAATCGGGAAACACGTTCGCTCACACGTGAAACATCCGAGCACACGAACGCAGGCACACAGACACAGGCATATAAACAGGAGATTGCAGGAGGCTGGGAGGACTGGGGAGGAGCAAGTAATCGACTTTTTCTCGGCTCCGTAGGTGCGCTTGTGTGTTCCTTCTTCATCGCATAGCATCCCGGGCGCCGCAGTGTGTGCACTTGGACGGGATCGCGGGTGAGCAGCAGCCGGCAGGTGCGAGATAGAGTCCGAGCCAGCCGCAATACGAGGGGGCGACGAAGAAAGCGCGGAGAGAGGAAATAAAAAAATAGTGTAAGCAAAATAATTTGAAGAAAAAAAAAACTTGATAAAGTAGTGAAAAGAGCGGTCGAGCAGCAGTGCGATTTAGTCTTCGCAAAAGTAGACCCCGGTACTTAAGGCATCAACGCGGCACTTTTTTTTTCACTCTTTGACCGATCTCTCACGTGTGATTCATCGAAATCGTGATAAATTTTTCGTATATCGTGAATGGAATAAAAAAATTTGTTGGGCTTTAGATCGCGAACGCGTATGTCGATGCTTCTTTGCAAGTTCGACTTTTTTGATTGAAAAGAAAAGGAATTTGAACCGTTTTTTTTTTTTTTTTTTTTTTTTTTTTGGAGAAAATGGCAAAACATTTCTTAGCAGAAATTGAAAAAATACAAAAAAAAAATACATTCGAAGGAGATTCGAATGGTAACTTCGAAGTGAACTGGAATAAATAGAAAAGCGGAGGAGGCGTCTCTTCCTTTGAAACTTTGAGGAGCGCATTGCTTCTTGAGCAACTGCTAATAAAAAAAAAGTAAGCCCGATGTCAAAAGTCACACTCTCGTCTTCTGGATTCGCGAATCTCAATCGTTGTTTTCAAAGAGTTTTGAAAATATCGACATTCCGTTCGATACGTATCGCTATCAGCTCGCGGTTTTTCAAGTTCAATCAAAACGACGAACAGGAGCAGGGCGTTTACAGTTTTCATCAATGATAATATATCGATAAAGTAAAATTACTCGGTGAAATTATCCGGATATCGATTTTTTTTTTTCATAAAACGTTTCGAATAAAAGATGCGTAAAAGCTTTGAAAAATGCAGCCATAACTGCCCCTTCCATCAAAAAAATAAATAAATAAATAAACAAAACAGTACAACTTTGAAAAAAAATCGAGTCGAATATACATTTTTCAAAGATTTTAAAACCTTGCAAAAGTTGTCTCATTTACCTTCAAGCGTTGGACTAAAGTTTTCAAGAAGAGCCGCTACAAAACGTTCGAGCTAATGAAAATTTCACCGAAATAAATGCGTTTTGAAGTTGACAGAAAATTGAGTCTCAATAATATACGCGAAATAGCTTCGAACGGATCAACGCGTTCAAGAGACTACGTTTAATTTCCCTTGTCGACGATGACGATTTCGCCTTCTCAGCAACCGCGCGTTGTTCTTCATTATTCGTGTCATTATTAGACCAAAGTAAATGGCTGTTTTGAGCAATTTTTTTTTTTTTTTTTGCATGTCAAGTAACGACGAGATGATTCGACGATAGAACAGGACAGACTTGAACGAGTTTATAAAAGTCATAGCGAAACGGATCAACGCAGGAAAGAAATTTTCATAAATTCATAAGAGAGACCATCAGGCTTTTGCCTCTGCGAAGAACGAGAGAAAAAAAAGCGGTATTTCAAAACGTAAATATAGTGACATTACACCGGTGTTATATGCGTCTATCCTCTCCGGTTCATTAGATAATCAGCATACCAAATTTCATTTCGATATCGTAAAAGCTTAATCTCAAAGTCATTAGTCCGCAAAGAACGAAGAGACACTGGTAAGAAGCGAATGTAAAAAAAAAAAAAAAAAAAAGTTACACATAAAACTAAAAGTAGTTAAGGAGTTTCGGTACAAAAGGCAAAATGTTAAGAAATTAATGAAATTCGGTGATAATGTTCTTCAACATCAAGTACGAAAAGACAATTTTTTTCAAAATTTTCTTCTACTTAGTTATCGAGTAATTATGCATTAAAGCAGATTTCTTATGCCCGAAGTGTATACCTATATATATATGAAAACGCTATGCTTATACACGTGAACTTTAGTCTTCAACTACTCGATAACTGTGTAGAAGAAAAATTTGAAAAAATTTGTATTGTCAAATTTGGCCCTAAAGAATGTGTTCACCAAATTTTATAAAATTCTTAACTCATTGAAATTTTTTGTGTTTTTAACATGGTTTAGCATGGCAACATTGTATCGCCTGTATCGAAACTCCTTGAAAAAGAAATTGCTGTGTGCGGACGTGAAACACGTTGGAAAAATGTGAAGCGTTCGGGCGCGACTTTCGAGACGGTTTCAACGTGTATCAGGGATGTAAGGATGGAGGGGGAGGGGGGGATGAAAACCGATCTTCCGCTCGTTCTCGTCGCAGTCCTTTCGTTTCGAGTCGACGCACTTCTCGCGAGAGCTAGATCCGCAGCCTTACATTCTCGATGGGTGCACCAAAGCGTCACATCTATTTCGTCGTTTGCTAATTTCTCATCCCGAAACTCCCACACTCTTCTCTCACTCATCTCTCTGCTCCTTGATTCCAGCTGACTATTTCTCTCTCTCACTCTCTCTCTCTCTCTCTCTCTCTCTCACCGAAAACTTTCTCAACGGGATAGAGAGAGCGATGAAATGTTCCACAACTACTCACCGAATGAAAACTGTTTCGAGATCTAATGTATACCGAGAGACAAGAAAGCAGCAGCCCCTTTCTCTCTATACTCGTGCGCTCCGTTTCTCTCTACGATATATAAATTACAGTGCGCATAGAGCTTGAAATTTCAAGCACGTTTTCGAGGGGCTCCGCATTTGTTACAGTCATTAAAACTTTAAGAAATATTCTTCAATTACAAAATTATTGATATTTAAATTCAGAATAAGGATCTACTCAAATCTATCAGGATCATTTAATCGATTTCCCCCCCCCCCCTCCCCCACTTTAATTAACCAAATTTCTACACTGAGAAAAAAAAATGGTGGAATCAACAAAAATTTTAGTTGCATACGCACGACAAAATATTTCGATAACGTAACAAAATATTTGACCGTCTAAACAAAGATTTGGATACTGAAACGAAGCTTTGTTGAGACGACGCAAAATATTTTGTTGCGTGCTCGAAATATTTTGTCGTGCGTATGCAACTAACATTTTTGTTGATTTCACTATTTTTTTTCTCCGTGTATTTACCTAAACTAACAAAAGCTCTGCATTTGAATCAAATAAATAATGCCATTCGGGTGCATTTTTTTTCGATGATTCAACAATTTTTTTTCGTTGATTCAAGAAATCGGTAGCGAACAAAGTGAAATTTGTTAACCCAAACCGAAAGTTTGATTCATTCGAATACTTAATTCGTTGGCTCAAATAAATATTTCTCACCAAACGAGGCAAAAACATCGTTGATAATCAACAAAAGTTTTGTTGAATCAACAAATTTATTTTGTTCCGCCACGATTCGTTGATCCAACAAATTTCTTTTCTCAGTGTATGAAAGAAAGTCTATACACTGAGGAAAAAAAAAACAATTGTTGATTCAATAGAAATTGACGTTATTGGAAGAATTTTGTCAACTGAAATCCGCGATTCTTTGTCCGTATGAACGAGCAGTTTGATCAAAAATGAATGTGTTCGTTCAATGATTTATGACATTGTGATGATCATCATCATGATATATTTCGTATACTCCCCGTAATGAGAGATTTCGTTGTTCCAAAAACGTTTTTTTTTTTTATCAATGTTGAATAAAAATCTTGTCAGTTTTTTTGCTTTGTCTATTTTTTTCAATTTCAGTTTAAAATTGAGTATTCGAAAGCTCTCGTCAATTTCGAATCTGCCGCGTGCGGCGCGAGGCCTTTTCTTTTCATGGATTCTCAACTCCATGCTTTCGTTATCTATTTTTATGAAAATTGTTTCCACGTATATTATCGAAACGTCTAATAAAACATGCGAAGTTCCAGGAAGATTAACGATCATATTCTCTACTTGAAATAAAAAATAAAAAAAAATAAAAAAAAAACAAAAATGTCGAAAAATAAAGTTTTTATCGAGCATTCAGCCATGAAGGGGTTCTCGCTTTCGCGTTAGTAAAAAAAAAAAAAAAAAAAAAAAAAACAAGCCCAATAACGAAAATTTTACGGCAAAGGAAGAGCGAGCAGCAGGAAAATGAGAAATTAGTCAATTAATTAATAAACGTAATTGAGCATAAAATGATGAGAGAAAGAAAAATATAGTATGAGCAAAAACGAATAAATACAAGCACCAATAATGTTTCTCCAACAAAAATAAAAAATAAAAAAAGGTTTAGCACGATCGGTGAACGCCGAAAAGTGGGCCACTTTATGCGCGCGCGCGCGCGCGCGATGTTGGAAAAAATAATTCTAATGGCCCAGAGAGGTTTGTGCTTTTTCCATATTTTCACCAGTCACCATCGGCCGCAGGCCGTTTACGCTGTCGTATTTTAAATCGTTGGTATAACGCGCCGTGTTTTATACGAGGGAGTTGCTTATGCTCTGGATGCGCTGCGCTCTCGCCAGACCCCCGTAAACCATCAACCCCGTACATATATTTTCATTACACACGCTCGAACCTCGGCAGGCAGCAGCATACAGCTATAATTTCAACGACAACGAGATAATTAATCTCCGTTAATTTATCAATGCTACATATATATATATATATATATATATGCTGCGGGAAGCGGAGGCGCGCGTATGCGAATTTGTTTGGATTTTATAACGCTGTACATGCAAAGAGATGATGATGATGAGGAGGCTTTCTCTTGCTCGTTTGCCGCGCGGAAATCGGGGAACGAGAGAAATTGGCAACCGGAAAAGTGTGGACTTTTTCAGAAATATCTGTATACACGATTGGTGGACGCGTATATCCACAGGCATTCAAACTGCATCATCATCCCTCCGTCCTCCTCGCTCTCCGACCCGATCGATCAAATCACTATTCGACTATTCCAAACGATACTCACTCCGTTTCATTCGAATTATATATATAGCACGATGAAATATCTCTCTCGGTAAATATACAGGTACTCGCAAAAGTCGCACTCGAGATTGGCCCGGGATAAGCAAAAAAAAAAAAAAAAAAAAACTTTCGAACTCGTCGTGCACATACAATTTCGTATGAAAAGTGAGACATTCAAGGGCCCACATCGCGAGCAGGACATTCAAACTCGATATTGATATATTTTTTTTTTTTTTTTTTCCCACGAGTTTATATACTCGTTCATGTACTACATATTTGTGCGAGAATATTTTTATATCCACAAATTTACGATTTTGTTATTCAACCATTTTTATTGATACTTCCAACATTTCGTTTCTCGTATGAGCAAAACGAGTTTTTTTTTCTCTCATAGATACTAAGGTAAATGGAGTAGAAAAAAAAAAATAAAAAAAAAAAAAAAAATTATTCGTACAACTTCATTTCAAAATGTGACCACGATACATCGATTCAACGATTTTTCGCTTTAGAATTAAACCGAGCAGGACGAAATAAAGAAGAGAAAAAATCATATGATGGATAAATAAATTGGGAGAAATACGTAAAATGGTCATTGATTCGAAGTCTTTGAGCTTTGCGGCTCTCTCACTCAGAACAAATCTATATCTTTTGATCGAAAATCAACGGGTATTTCTTTCGATATACATACATAGCTTTTACAACGATTCAATGAAAATAAATTTCATTCAAACTTTCAATCGCTCTTTACGATTAAAGCATGCGAAATATTGAGGAATCTTCTGATGGCCAACACTTTTCGTCTACAATAAATATCGATTTTTTCTTTTTTTTTTTTTTTCGATAAAATTCGGCAAGAAATGCCTGCCAAATTTTTACGTTGATTCTGAGAATAAAAACTCGTGTAAAATACACGATATATTCCTGTATTCGTAATAATTTCGCGGCATAATCGCCTAATCGATTATGCGATACGCGCGAATGCGGCAACGAATTGATTTGGCTAACAGAAAAATATTCGTTCCCGGGGGGAAAAAAAACCCACCCAACTATTTCTACATGTCCAACGATTCCACACACACACAAACACATCCTGAGATGTTACAAATCGACTCAACTCATTCTACATGTCGAACGATTCGACACAAACATCCTGAGATGTTACAGACCCATTCAAATATTTCTACGTGTCCAACGACTCCACACACGCATCCTGAGATACTTTTTCAAATTTTTGTGACTATTGATCTTTAATGCGTGTTAACACTTTGGCTCGCGAAATTTTCCGGAAATGATTTTTTCGGGGAATGAATTTTATTAAATTCCTGGCAAATTCAGATGAAAAGTGTGATATACACCGATAAAATATGAACTTTGACGATACGCGTGAATTGTGACAAGTGTTAGGATACACGCCGGTTTTATGACGTCACAGCGCGTGTTTAAACCGTTCTGACAGGACGAACTGTTTGAATAAAAAGAAAAAAAATAATACCGATAACATAAGCATATAATCATATACACTGAGAAAAGAGTTTAGTTGAATTAACCAAGGCTTCGTAGAATACGTCCAAAGAAATATTTCGTTCATTCAAAAAATCGTTCAGTTGCACGAATTATTAATTTTATTCCACTAAACAAAGATACCAATTGAATCAACCAAATGAGATTTGTTGTCGTGGATTTTGTTGGATCAACGTAAGATATTTTTCATTTAATGAAACTGATATTTAGTATAACAGAATATTACATTGGACGTATTTCACGAAGCCATTTGGTTGATTCAACTATTCTCTTTTCTCAGTGTAGGCAAAAAAAAGCATATAAGCAAAAAAATAATACCGATAACATAAGCATATTTCAGATAAAATATGTCTGAAAGTATAAAATGATTATTTGATTTGAATAAAATTGTGGATACATGTGAGTATAAAAATTTTGTACGCGTTTCCGAGACAACTTCCTAAAGCTTCCTGTACCATTTCTTCATTTATTTAACCACTACGATTTTTATATTAATTTAATAATTTTTATTCCTCGAGTAACGCTAAACCGTTCTGACAGGACGAACAGTTTGAATAAAAAGAAAAAAATAATACCGATGAAATAAGCATAATATAAAATATGTCTGAAAGTATAAAATGATTATTTGATTTGAATAAAATTGTGGATACATGTGAGTATAAAAATTTTGTACGCGTTTCCGAGACAACTTCCTAAAGCTTCCTGTACCATTTCCTCATCTATTTAACCACTACGATTTTCATATTAATTCGATAATTTCAATCCCTCGAGTTAATCTCTTCCATAAATACTGACAAATGATTTTTCGTACGTTAAAATCCAACGATAAAAATAGGCATTGTGCGATATTGAAGAGTTGTCACCGGTATATCGAGTATATCGTACACTGAGAATAGAGAATTGTTGAATCAACCAAATAGCTTCGTGAAATACGTCCAATGTAATATTCTGTTATACTAAATATCAGTTTCATTAAATGAAAAATATCTTACGTTGATCCAACAAAATCCACGACAACAAATCTCATTTGGTTGATTCAATTGGTATCTTTATTTAGCGAAATAAAATTAATAATTCCGTGCAACTGAACGATTTTATGAATAAACGAAATATTTCTTTCGACGTATTCCACGAAGCCTTGGTTCATTCAACTAAACTCTTTTCTCAGTGTACGTCAAAAAGTTATTCGAAAGAGCGAATATAAAATGAAAGAATCGACATATCGAGATTCCACTGAAAAAATCTATAATTCGAGCAAACGTTTTAACGAAGCATCTGTTCCGGCTGTCCATGAAGAGTAAAAAAATAATAGTTACACGAGAAAGAAGATAAGAAGAAAAAAAAGTGGTTTCGCATCACTCTCGGTTTATATATATATATAGAGCCGAAGAATAATAGGAGGAATTAAAACAGACGTATACGTCAGGCTAATCGTAGAAAAGGATCGCAAGAAAGGAGTATAGTGAGAGTGAGTTTGATCGCGGGATAGTCGCCCCGCTGAGCGTCCGAAAGAGCGTGAGAAGAAGCGAGAGATAGTGTGTGTGTGTGAGAGAGAGAAAAAGAGGGGGAGAGGGACGTGGATGAAGATGAGAAAATAAGAAAAAGGGAGGGAGAAAAATGACGGTGTCGCGATCTCTCGCGGTAACGGAGACTCGAGAGTTCTCAATCATTCAAGCACGCGGGTAAAGAATTCCCGGATGGGGTGGGGGGAGAAGCGGTAACGATAGGAATCTAAATTCAAAACTTATTCATGAAATTGTTTCAATAATGGCTCTTATCAAATCTTTTATCTCATTCTCTCAGTGTCCTCTCTCCTTTTTCCTCTTTGTTTACTTTTTTTTTTTTTTTTTTTTTTTTTTTTCATATTATTTCTTGTATTTTTTATCTTTCCCCGGTATAGAAGCTATGCCGAGAGGCGTAACCTCGCGAGCGAATAAATAGATAAAAACAAAGAAGAAAGACACGACAAAAAGTACATTCGTGTTTTGCGAGGAAAAAAAATGAAAAAAAAAAAAAAAAAAAAACACTGCGAGCAGCACCACCAGTCGTAAGTTTTTTCTGTCCTGGGGCTCTTGCTCGCCATCCTCCCCCCCCCCTCCTCCTCCTCCTCCTCTCACTGTCGCTTTCCCCGTTACCCCATTTTCCTTCATACCTCCCTTTAGAGCCCCTGGCCGAAGTCCTGACACTAGCTCGCGCGCGACCGTCGCTATCTCCTAGTACGTACATCATCTCGAGTTCCGATCTATTACGAAAATGCACGTTCCGCAACGTATCGCGATCACTAATTTTATTGCCGGTATACATCATTCGTATGCTACACACGATTTACGATCCTAGCCATGAGAAAACGTAAGAAGAAACAAAAAAAAAAATGAGAAAAACAGCGATATCGTAAAAAAAAAATACTGCTACTAAAGACCGAGGCACTCGCGAGGATGATAAACGTCAAATTTTGTCGAGCTAGTTTACTATTCTCCTTTGATATATCCATATCGAAACTGATGGAAGAACAAACGATGAGAAGGTTTGAAAGTCATTGGCTTGCAAGTGTGAAAAGAAATTCGGGATGAAAGAAAGAAAAACACTGTGAAATGCACGGTATATTCGAAACAATAATAAAAGGTACGATGAATTTGTTCGTATTTTTTAGTTCGAATCGAAATGCGCACGAAATGCGTTCGTGACGATCGAAAAACGAAATTTTTTTGAACAGAGAGTGTTTAATGTCGAATAAATGTTTCCGTCACCGGTAGGGGGTGACACACTCGGAATTTGTAGGTTAATCAACGTACGCTGATTTTTATCGTGAAGAGAACAATAAAATACGTCAAAGTTAATATTTCATCGTTTTCAAAACATCGAATAATTGTTCGAACAATTTTTTTGTATTTTAATTGGATAATTCAACGGGTTTAACCATACTGCGGATGAAGCGTTCGCGGTAACGCAAAAGCACTGATAGTTTCACACAAAATAAATGTGTAATTCGCGAGACATTTGATGAACTTAACGAAATCACTTTTTTCCCTAGAATTTAGGCCATAACAGAAAGAAAATGCGTTTGTTTTTAACGAGATATAGATATGTATTTAATACATTAAAAACAAGCACGTTCGTTCGTAAAGAAAAAGAGGTATACAAAAATCAAATGGAGAGTTCGGTTAACCAGCACTTGATAATGAGAGTCGAGTAAAAACAATAATAATAATGATAATAATAATGCAATCGAGTTAAAACGAGAACGATATTCACCTCGGAAATTTCACCACCGAGTAACTCGTAGACAGACTTTGACCCAAGTACCCCCACTTTCCTCTCTCTCTCTTCCCGCGTCCTTGATTCCACGAAACACACCAAAGTACACGAATTTCGTCGAAAGCTCTGACTTTTCCGATCACTCGAAGTTTTTCAACGAAATCATATTTTTTTTTTCTTTGTTTTTTTTTTTTTCCCCCGAACTTTTCACCACTAAAATTCTCACTGTAAATTCGTTTTTTCTTTTTTCAATCCTATTGAGCTCTCTCGACCGTCAACGATCTGCTCAAATTTCGCGCACAAGGAAAAGAGTTATTCTCTAGATTATTATTTTTGTTTTTTTTTTTTCGGGCATGCAAAATATAAAAAGGAAAACAGTAGAAGAGCTCCTTTGAATAAATCCGAAGAAAATCATAATATTGTAATAATCTTTGCGTCTATTTGATAACGATAACGTAAATGATAACAGCGAAACAACAAATATACGCAAAGCAAAGAAGCAAAGGTACAAGCTCAAAGGACTATCATCGAGCAATTTGGACGAGTGTTACGATGCGGAATATGAAATAAATGGAGATGTTGATACGCGAGCTAATTTCACTTGGTACGCGATGTACCGAGAGAACCGTATTAGAGAGCACGGAGTAGTAGTTTGTTTGTTTGTTTCTTTTTTTTTTTTTTTCGGAAGTAGGAAGGTCTGTACAGCTCTCATTATACGGTAGGCTCGACTGGCCGAAAACAATGCGTTTCATGCCACTCGTATCATGTCCCTCATCACGAGGCTCTCATCATGACCGAGGAGGATAGGAAGAGACATAGAGAAATGACAAGAGAAAGGAAAAAGAAAAGTGAAGATAAAAAAAAAAAAAACGGTAATAAGCAACGAGCTTGCTAATTTATGTTTCATGTACGTTGTTCTTTCGTCATTTTAACATGGTGAATCGTGAATTATTCTCGTGGAAAGAGAGAGAGAGAGAGAGAGAGAGAGAGAAAGAGAGAGCAAGCAAGTCACAATGTTTTTTCTCTCTTTACTCGTAATTATTACGAGTGGCAGAAAGCAGCGTGATACACATACGTTTGGGTTGTGTTATTTTCGTTGTTTCTTCAAACGTGGGTGGTTTGGTCAGGAAGGAAGGAGGGGAGGGGGGAAACGCGTGTGACAAGTATACAGAAGAGATACGGTTTCCAATTAAATGCGAATAATTAACAAGAGATTATTCGATCGATTATGGTACGGATAAACGAG
Source organism: Campoplex nolae (assembly GCA_037893425.1). Classification (NCBI taxonomy): domain Eukaryota; kingdom Metazoa; phylum Arthropoda; class Insecta; order Hymenoptera; family Ichneumonidae; genus Campoplex; species Campoplex nolae. The sequence continues at coordinate 72,648 of JBBLXU010003159.1, forward strand.
GGATGCATACGTGAATTAACATATCGAAAAATCAGGGGAGAGGGAGATTCGTGATTGTGACAGTGGAACGAGAGCTACGGGTAGGAAGACGCGCGCGCGCTCGCGCTCGTGTCTCTATCTGTAATACGTGCGTATCGTCGTTACGGTGGCTCGGTAACTACTGACGCGCTCCTACCGGCCAGGAGACCTCGTTCGAGTAGAAGAGGGGGGGAGGAGAGGCGCGCGCGCGCGCGCCCTCGTCCCCATGCTTCCATCCCTCCTTCGCTCTGTCGGTCTTCATCTCTCTCCCTACTGTGCTTTCGCGCTGGCGACACCACGGCCAAAACTACAAGCGCGCATCTCCTCGGACCTCGCCAAGTATGTAGTGACACGTACGTTTGGTGACTGTACGAGAGAAACCCTTGTCCAACCGTCGAGCGTGGACTATCTATCCTCAAACCGAGAACAAAATCTCACTTTTCTCTCTCTCTCTCTTGTTTTTTTCTCTCTCTCACTTACGTTACGATAGTAAAGATGCGAAAGCACGTATGAGTGGTTAAGAGAGGATGAAAAAAAAAAAAAAAAAAAAAAAAAAAGAGTTGCTAATAAATTGACGAACAGAGACAGCTCTCCATCGAACTAAACTTTTTGCCAATAAATAAAAAAAAATGAAAAATGTCTGTTAAATTTCGAGGCTCAATTCCATTTGTTCTTTCAATATGGACTCAATATGGATTGTTCAATTTTTATTTGTACAGAAGATTCGAAAATTTCGTTTAATCTTCCGTACATTATTTGCAGGTTTTATGCTCTACAAAATCGCAATAATAAGGATTGGTTAAAAGTTTTGATTTAAAAAAAATAACTGAGGGACTGAGCAAATTCGGCATGTTCGTTTGTTTGTGTTTTTTCATCCTAATTGCCAATTCGTGCATACGCGGTAGTTTTTTATGCGTATACCTGAGTCGGTTGAAGCGGAGAGCGAGGGGCGCGATCGCAGGCAGGACAGAAAACAAGACTTCAAAAGAAATGTGTTATCGCTGTTTATAACAGCGGAAGAATACGAAAAAACAAAAAATTTCGGTCATAATATCAAACGGTTTTCCAGCCTGTTTTTCTCCGAACGAAACAAATTCTTTGGGCTTTAATTTCGAAAGTGTATGCCCAAACAAATATTTCGAATTGTCGAAACTGGATAAACAAATTTTTTGAAACGATGCATCAGTTGTCTGGAAAAATCACGATTTTTGTAATCGTTATTTCCATTGCGCTGTGTTCACATCTGTGCGAAAAATATTTTCAATCTTTTATAATCCAAAAATTTCGTATCTCTTTACGGTATAGCTGTGATTTTCGAATGTCACTTGCGAACGGAATATTGTAACGAGAAATTTTACTTTGCCAAAAGTAATGCCCACATCCCACGAGAACTTTGAAGACTACGTTCTTAAAAGTGTATATACTCGAATTATAAACGAAAATTTTTTCAACATTACTACAAATCGTGTGAAAATACTTAAAAAAAAATTTTTTCGCCAAATTATTGAATCAATCAAAATTCTGTGCACGCTCCTCCATTGAACTATTATTAAACTGAAAAGGAAAAAAAAAATCGCTGGAATCAATAAAAAAAAAATAGCCTCTGAACAGCTTTTCTTCGTTGACAGCTTTTTTTTTTCCACGACCGGACTCAAATCTCATTCAATTTTTAACCCGGAATAAAAAACCAAAGTTTTTTCTATTCTGCATAGAAACAACTATGGAAGTGCGTAGAATTTTTTCGATATATTTTGATTTTTGTCAAAATGATAACTTTTCTTTCAAAAATGGTAAAAATTTAGGAACAAAAAATTGTAGAATCGAAAAAACTTTGGTTTTTAATTCTGGGTTAACAATCGAATGAGATTTCAGTCCGTCCGTTGAAAAAAAAGGTGTCAACGGAGAAAAGCTGTGCAGACGTTATTTTTTTTTTATTGATTCCAGAGATTTTTTTTTCTTTGTTTTCTTACAGTTCAATAATAGTTCAATGGAGGACTGTCCACGGAATTTCAATTATGATTACATAATTTGGCAAAAAAAAATTCTAATGTATACAGATTTTTTCCCGCTCCAGGGTGGCCTAACCCCTTAAGTTGAAATCGACATTCCCAATAATAGTTAATCAAATGCCTAATGAAGACAGGAGCATCGTTTTGTTTTGTGTAATTCCACTGGTTGTATTCTGTCAAACTTTTGTCACGTGCTACACAGACACACACACTCGATTATTCATGTACAAATAGGATAAACAACTTCGCCAACCAGAGCATAAACGTATAATTTCGTTTTCTAAGCACGAAATAAACATTTTTCTCCATTTTTTGTTAAATTTGTTTTCTTCTATCATTCTGTCTTTTAATCCTTTTAAAACGTGCGTCAAATCCCTTGGTTCAATACTTCAATAAGCAATAATCAAATTTTCATTCGATTGACTCTCTGTTACTTGGATACTAAATTTCTTTATTAGATTCACACTGTGAAAAAAAGTTATTGGAACAACAAAATCTCTCATTTACGGAGTGCCAATAAAATATATGATCATCATAATGTCATAAACCATTGAACGAATACATTAATTTTTCATCAGACTGCACACTGAGAAAAATGAATTCGTAAATTCAACAAATTTTTTGTTGGTTCGACAAATTTTCTGTTGGTTCAACAAATTTTTTTGTTGGTTCAACGAATCGTAGCGAACAAAATGAAATTTGTTAACCCAAACGAAATTTTCTTCATTCAAATACTTAATTTCTCACCACGACAAAAATATCGTTGAATCAACAAAAGTTTTGTTGAATCAACAAATTTAATTGTTCGCCACAATTTCAAATTTTTTTTCTATGTGCACGATCATTCTCCCAAAGAAATGCGCATTTCAATTGACAAAACTCTTCCAATAACATCAATTTCTATTGAATCAACCATTTTTTTTTCTCTGTTCATGATATCGTGATATTTTAGAAAATTTCATAAGAGACCATGCTGATTGTTTGATGAAAAATAACGTTTTCATTCTCCTCCGAATGTCAAAAATTTTTCAAACATTTTTATTCTTTAATATTTCGTTGCTTACGAAGTATTATTGTAACATCGGTGACACGTTGAAATAACACAAGGTCAGAATAACTCCCGGCTGAACAACGTGAATCAAAAATAGCATGAAACAGAAGTGACGAAGAGCAGAAACAACGCGTAACAAGTTTATATGAAGCGAAGTTCGATTACCAATCATTTATGTAATAATTCAATAATAGTAATTTGATAATAAAAAATAAAATAACAATCAGACGTAAATATCTTTCATGAATTAGATGTAAATAATTGTATCGATTCGATTTTGATCGATCATTCAACGCCATTTCGAACGTACTGCAATTTCATTATACACCGCAATTTAACAAATAATTTAATTTTTATTGTAATTTCTTCGATAATGATGCTGATGACAATTTTATCGTTTGTTTGCTCGTCAGTTTCGTTCGTTCGCTCGTTCGAGGGGATGAAATTTTTCAAACTGTTCGTTCGTTCGCTCGTTCAGCATTGGGATTTTTTCAAATGAAAATTCCTCCGAATATCATGTTTATGAATTTTATGTTTTTTTTTTCTCTTTCTTTTTTTAACATTTTCATTTTACAATCGGTTATTTCAACGACGTTGTGTTATTTTCACATATTTTCACCGTTTGACTCCAAATTATTGGCCCGTTCACCGATATAAATTACTGCCTTTAACCTGCTAATTATAACATTTGACAAATTCGTCAGGATCGCACGTTTATTGGCAAAAAAAAAAACGTTTAGTTTCATCACCGAAAACCGATCGAAGACGAGAAAATATTTGATCGAAAAACCAAATTCAATTTAAAATTTCTATCTGAAAATAATCCATTCCCGGAACATCGAAATTTCGCCATTTTTTATTATACTCTCATTCCCTTTCCCCCCCTGCTCATTGAACTTTTACCGAGCTCACTGTGCACCTTGTGTCCAAAATTTTTCCCAAAAGCATAAATTACTGTCAAAAATTCATAAAACCTTTTGTTATCCGTTACGAAAAATCATTCGAATTCTCTTCCATATAGTTTGGCGCTCGCGATATTCTTTCGACGGTTATTGAATCGATCGTTGTCATAAAAAAATGAAAAAAAAAAATACTACCAAGTGTTGATTTTTATTTTGTGAGAACATAACAAAGGAGATTGAGGGCAGCGCTGATCGACAGGTAATTTCGAACACTCTCCGTGAATCAAGAAAAAAAAATTTCGGTAACAACGACGTCGACGCCCCCTTTTTTTTTTTCTCCAACAAACTTTCGTAAGTATCGAAGGAGCTGTTCGACGTCCCGCACACGAACCGCCACTATCCTAATTTCCCTCGATATTATATCACTGGAAAAACTAACTCAAAACACGTGATTGAGCTATAACGAGTATACGAAGATGGAAAAAACGAAATTTCGAAATCAAATAAAACGCGTCGATTCCTCAAAACCTCTCTCTCTATCGACATTAATAATTTCCCCGATTGTTCATCATTCCGGAACTTATGAAATCGAAGAGTATTCGGGGTCCTGGAAACGCGCAACAAGGATATAAGAAAAAAAGTAGAAAAAAAAAAATAAAATTAAGTAAACTCAGGTATATTGTTGAAAGAAGTGAAAAGGGGGGGGAGGGGAGGGGGGACAGAGATTTCTGAGCCCGCGATGGGTTTAATGGGAATGAATGTCATTATCTTCTTTTGTGCCTCAAGAATCGAGGTAAAAGAGTGAAAGAAAGAGCAGAAGAGTAAGGAGAGATAGAGAGAGAGAGAGAAGGAGAGGGGGGGGGGGCGAAAAGA